>CM060601.1:956402-1257223 GCA_030578255.1 Tiaroga cobitis
CCCCTTCGAGTGAACGTGCTCCCATTAATGTGTTTGTGGACAAAACCTGAGCTCCGTAGGGGCCAACATTAGCCGGCTGACCTACTGTTTATCGACACATGGTGGCGCTAGAGCTACCAAACCGTGTGCAATAGACTCCCCGCCCTCCAGTTAGTATATGGCCCGAGTTTCAGCTCTGTGGGACCCCGGGAACACAGAGAAATGCCCTGGGGGCTCAATTGTATGGGGGCTCAAATTCGTATTTCACCCTATTACATACAGACAGACAGTGACGCGACACCACCAGTGGTACGGCATCAAATGTGGTACGAAATCACACTCTGTACGACATCAGATATGGTACGACATCACACTCTGTACTACATCAGATGTGGTACGGATCAGATATGGTACGGCATCACACTCTGTACGACATCAGATATGGTACGACATCACACTCTGTACGACATCAGATATGGTACCAAATCACACTCTGTACGACATCAGATATGGTACGCCATCAAACTCTGTACAACATCAGATATGGTACGACATCAGATATGGTACGCCATCAAACTCTGTACAACATCAGATATGGTACGACATCACACTCTGTACGACATCAGATATGGTACGCCATCAAACTCTGTACGACATCAGATATGGTACGGATCAGATATGGTACGGCATCACACTCTGTACGACATCAGATATGGTACGGCATCACACTCTGTACGACATCAGATGTGTTGCGAATTCATTTGCAAACACAACACCTACCCAAAACCTACCCTCTCACGCCAGCTAAAAACAAGCCCCGCCCACCGGACCCCTACCCAAAACCTACCCTCTCACGCCAGCTAAAAACAAGCCCCGCCCACCGGACCCCTACCCAAAACCTACCCTCTCACGCCAGCTAAAAACAAGCCCCGCCCACCGGACCCCTACCCAAAACCTACCCTCTCACTGACCTCTGCATCATTGAAAAAGCCCTTGACCTTTTTGACCTTCCTGTGATGGACACATCACAAGAGTTACGGCATCATATATGGAGTGACATCACATGTGATTCATTCAACCTGCCAATTGTGCCAAGATTCACTGGTGCCCCAAAACCAAACCGAACGAGCCAGAGGAGCGGGGCCGAGCCCCTTCGAGTGAACCTGCTCCCATTAATGTGTTTGTGGACAAAACCTGAGCTCCGTAGGGGCCAACATTAGCCGGCTGACCTACTGTTTATCGACACATGGGTGGCGCTAGAGCTACCAAACCGTGTGCAATAGACTCCCCGCCCTCCAGTTAGTATATGGCCCGAGTTTCAGCTCTGTGGGACCCCGGGAACACAGAGAAATGCCCTGGGGGCTCAATTGTATGGGGGCTCAAATTCGTATTTCACCCTATTACATACAGACAGACAGTGACGCGACACCACCAGTGGTACGGCATCAAATGTGGTACGGCATCAAATGTGGTACGGCATCAAATGTGGTACGGCATCAGTTCGAAACACTGCAAAGTCGAGAAGCAACCTCTCATGACTCACACATCACAGAGACATCCCAGTGGTCTCGTTGGAAAGGTCTGAGAAAACCCTTTCGAATGATACCTAGTTCATGTCGCTGGCTGCTTCCTGGGCGGAGCTATTGGACGAAATATATTCATGTATCAAAAAATTATCTCGGCCTAGGAAGGTCGCAGCGACACAAACAAGGTGTCATTGGAAAGCACTCGCAGAGACCTTTCCAATGACACCAACCACGAGTCGTTTCGACTTTCCTAGGCCGAGATAATTTTTTTGAAACACAAATGTATTTTGTCCCATAGCTCCGCCCCCAAAGGTCCTAACGATACAAGTATGGTGTCATTTTAAAGGCCTCGCCAAGACCTTTCGAATGCTACCTAGCTTTTGGCGCTGACTGCTTCCTGGGCGGAGCTATATGTTCACAAAAAAAAACACAATTCACACCAAAAAGACAAGTCGCACCTCCAAAAAAACACAAGTCCCGCCTCCAAAAAACACAAGTCTCGACTCCCGCCCCCCAATTAGTATATGGGCCGAGTTTCAGCTCTGTGGGGACCCCGGGGGAACACAGAGAAATGCCGTGGGGGGCTCAATTGTATGGGGGGCTCAAATTGGTATTTCACCCTATTACCTACTGTTTATCAACACATGGTGGCGCTAGAGCTACCAAAACCGTGTGCAATGGTGTGAGCAGTACCCTGTAAATTCTTTGGTGCTGTAAAATCCACCAAGGACTCCTTTCTTTCCATCCCCCAAATCATTTCGAAAAGATTCGTTTGAAACAACATCTCGGAATTCGCGTCACGTCAAAGACAGTCTGTTAAAAGCAACATCTCCGTCTTCTTTTACGACCTCAAGCAGGATACGTCTCAGGATGTCATCTGGAATCTAAAAATAAGAAAAGAAAAGAAGAGTTTAATAATATGATGGACACATCACAAGAGTTACGGCATCATATATGGAGTGACATCACATGTGATTCATTCAACCTGCCAATTGTGCCAAGATTCACTGGTGCCCCAAAACCAAACCGAACGAGCCAGAGGAGCGGGGCCGAGCCCCTTCGAGTGAACGTGCTCCCATTAATGTGTTTGTGGACAAAACCTGAGCTCCGTAGGGGCCAACATTAGCCGGCTGACCTACTGTTTATCGACACATGGTGGCGCTAGAGCTACCAAACCGTGTGCAATAGACTCCCCGCCCTCCAGTTAGTATATGGCCCGAGTTTCAGCTCTGTGGGACCCCGGGAACACAGAGAAATGCCCTGGGGGCTCAATTGTATGGGGGCTCAAATTCGTATTTCACCCTATTACATACAGACAGACAGTGACGCGACACCACCAGTGGTACGGCATCAAATGTGGTACGGCATCAAATGTGGTACGGCATCAAATGTGGTACGGCATCAGTTCGAAACACTGCAAAGTCGAGAAGCAACCTCTCATGACTCACACATCACAGAGACATCCCAGTGGTCTCGTTGGAAAGGTCTGAGAAAACCCTTTCGAATGATACCTAGTTCATGTCGCTGGCTGCTTCCTGGGCGGAGCTATGGGACGAAATATATTCATGTATCAAAAAATTATCTCGGCCTAGGAAGGTCGCAGCGACACAAACAAGGTGTCATTGGAAAGCACTCGCAGAGACCTTTCCAATGACACCAACCACGAGTCGTTTCGACTTTCCTAGGCCGAGATAATTTTTTGAAACACAATTGTATTTTGTCCCATAGCTCCGCCCCCAAAGGTCCTAACGATACAAGTATGGTGTCATTTTAAAGGCCTCGCCAAGACCTTTCGAATGCTACCTAGCTTTTGGCGCTGACTGCTTCCTGGGCGGAGCTATATGTTCACAAAAAAAAACACAATTCACACCAAAAAGACAAGTCGCACCTCCAAAAAAACACAAGTCCCGCCTCCAAAAAACACAAGTCTCGACTCCCGCCCCCCAATTAGTATATGGGCCGAGTTTCAGCTCTGTGGGACCCCGGGAACACAGAGAAATGCCGTGGGGGCTCAATTGTATGGGGGCTCAAATTGGTATTTCACCCTATTACCTACTGTTTATCAACACATGGTGGCGCTAGAGCTACCAAAACCGTGTGCAATGGTGTGAGCAGTACCCTGTAAATTCTTTGGTGCTGTAAAATCCACCAAGGACTCCTTTCTTTCCATCCCCAAAATCATTTCGAAAAGATTCGTTTGAAACAACATCTCGGAATTCGCGTCACGTCAAAGACAGTCTGTTAAAAGCAACATCTCCGTCTTCTTTTACGACCTCAAGCAGGATACGTCTCAGGATGTCATCTGGAATCTAAAAATAAGAAAAGAAAAGAAGAGTTTAATAATATGATGGACACATCACAAGAGTTACGGCATCATATATGGAGTGACATCACATGTGATTCATTCAACCTGCCAATTGTGCCAAGATTCACTGGTGCCCCAAAACCAAACCGAACGAGCCAGAGGAGCGGGGCCGAGCCCCTTCGAGTGAACGTGCTCCCATTAATGTGTTTGTGGACAAAACCTGAGCTCCGTAGGGGCCAACATTAGCCGGCTGACCTACTGTTTATCGACACATGGTGGCGCTAGAGCTACCAAACCGTGTGCAATAGACTCCCCGCCCTCCAGTTAGTATATGGCCCGAGTTTCAGCTCTGTGGGACCCCGGGAACACAGAGAAATGCCCTGGGGGCTCAATTGTATGGGGGCTCAAATTCGTATTTCACCCTATTACATACAGACAGACAGTGACGCGACACCACCAGTGGTACGGCATCAAATGTGGTACGAAATCACACTCTGTACGACATCAGATATGGTACGACATCACACTCTGTACTACATCAGATGTGGTACGGATCAGATGTGGTACGGCATCACACTCTGTACGACATCAGATATGGTACGACATCACACTCTGTACGACATCAGATATGGTACCAAATCACACTCTGTACGACATCAGATATGGTACGCCATCAAACTCTGTACAACATCAGATATGGTACGACATCAGATATGGTACGCCATCAAACTCTGTACAACATCAGATATGGTACGACATCACACTCTGTACGACATCAGATATGGTACGCCATCAAACTCTGTACGACATCAGATATGGTACGGATCAGATATGGTACGGCATCACACTCTGTACGACATCAGATATGGTACGGCATCACACTCTGTACGACATCAGATGTGTTGCGAATTCATTTGCAAACACAACACCTACCCAAAACCTACCCTCTCACGCCAGCTAAAAACAAGCCCCGCCCACCGGACCCCTACCCAAAACCTACCCTCTCACGCCAGCTAAAAACAAGCCCCGCCCACCGGACCCCTACCCAAAACCTACCCTCTCACGCCAGCTAAAAACAAGCCCCGCCCACCGGACCCCTACCCAAAACCTACCCTCTCACTGACCTCTGCATCATTGAAAAAGCCCTTGACCTTTTTGACCTTCCTGTGATGGACACATCACAAGAGTTACGGCATCATATATGGAGTGACATCACATGTGATTCATTCAACCTGCCAATTGTGCCAAGATTCACTGGTGCCCCAAAACCAAACCGAACGAGCCAGAGGAGCGGGGCCGAGCCCCTTCGAGTGAACCTGCTCCCATTAATGTGTTTGTGGACAAAACCTGAGCTCCGTAGGGGCCAACATTAGCCGGCTGACCTACTGTTTATCGACACATGGTGGCGCTAGAGCTACCAAACCGTGTGCAATAGACTCCCCGCCCTCCAGTTAGTATATGGCCCGAGTTTCAGCTCTGTGGGACCCCGGGAACACAGAGAAATGCCCTGGGGGCTCAATTGTATGGGGGCTCAAATTCGTATTTCACCCTATTACATACAGACAGACAGTGACGCGACACCACCAGTGGTACGGCATCAAATGTGGTACGGCATCAAATGTGGTACGGCATCAAATGTGGTACGGCATCAGTTCGAAACACTGCAAAGTCGAGAAGCAACCTCTCATGACTCACACATCACAGAGACATCCCAGTGGTCTCGTTGGAAAGGTCTGAGAAAACCCTTTCGAATGATACCTAGTTCATGTCGCTGGCTGCTTCCTGGGCGGAGCTATTGGACGAAATATATTCATGTATCAAAAAATTATCTCGGCCTAGGAAGGTCGCAGCGACACAAACAAGGTGTCATTGGAAAGCACTCGCAGAGACCTTTCCAATGACACCAACCACGAGTCGTTTCGACTTTCCTAGGCCGAGATAATTTTTTGAAACACAAATGTATTTTGTCCCATAGCTCCGCCCCCAAAGGTCCTAACGATACAAGTATGGTGTCATTTTAAAGGCCTCGCCAAGACCTTTCGAATGCTACCTAGCTTTTGGCGCTGACTGCTTCCTGGGCGGAGCTATATGTTCACAAAAAAAAACACAATTCACACCAAAAAGACAAGTCGCACCTCCAAAAAAACACAAGTCCCGCCTCCAAAAAACACAAGTCTCGACTCCCGCCCCCCAATTAGTATATGGGCCGAGTTTCAGCTCTGTGGGACCCCGGGAACACAGAGAAATGCCGTGGGGGCTCAATTGTATGGGGGCTCAAATTGGTATTTCACCCTATTACCTACTGTTTATCAACACATGGTGGCGCTAGAGCTACCAAAACCGTGTGCAATGGTGTGAGCAGTACCCTGTAAATTCTTTGGTGCTGTAAAATCCACCAAGGACTCCTTTCTTTCCATCCCCCAAATCATTTCGAAAAGATTCGTTTGAAACAACATCTCGGAATTCGCGTCACGTCAAAGACAGTCTGTTAAAAGCAACATCTCCGTCTTCTTTTACGACCTCAAGCAGGATACGTCTCAGGATGTCATCTGGAATCTAAAAATAAGAAAAGAAAAGAAGAGTTTAATAATATGATGGACACATCACAAGAGTTACGGCATCATATATGGAGTGACATCACATGTGATTCATTCAACCTGCCAATTGTGCCAAGATTCACTGGTGCCCCAAAACCAAACCGAACGAGCCAGAGGAGCGGGGCCGAGCCCCTTCGAGTGAACGTGCTCCCATTAATGTGTTTGTGGACAAAACCTGAGCTCCGTAGGGGCCAACATTAGCCGGCTGACCTACTGTTTATCGACACATGGTGGCGCTAGAGCTACCAAACCGTGTGCAATAGACTCCCCGCCCTCCAGTTAGTATATGGCCCGAGTTTCAGCTCTGTGGGACCCCGGGAACACAGAGAAATGCCCTGGGGGCTCAATTGTATGGGGGCTCAAATTCGTATTTCACCCTATTACATACAGACAGACAGTGACGCGACACCACCAGTGGTACGGCATCAAATGTGGTACGAAATCACACTCTGTACGACATCAGATATGGTACGACATCACACTCTGTACTACATCAGATGTGGTACGGATCAGATGTGGTACGGCATCACACTCTGTACGACATCAGATATGGTACGACATCACACTCTGTACGACATCAGATATGGTACCAAATCACACTCTGTACGACATCAGATATGGTACGCCATCAAACTCTGTACAACATCAGATATGGTACGACATCAGATATGGTACGCCATCAAACTCTGTACAACATCAGATATGGTACGACATCACACTCTGTACGACATCAGATATGGTACGCCATCAAACTCTGTACGACATCAGATATGGTACGGATCAGATATGGTACGGCATCACACTCTGTACGACATCAGATATGGTACGGCATCACACTCTGTACGACATCAGATGTGTTGCGAATTCATTTGCAAACACAACACCTACCCAAAACCTACCCTCTCACGCCAGCTAAAAACAAGCCCCGCCCACCGGACCCCTACCCAAAACCTACCCTCTCACGCCAGCTAAAAACAAGCCCCGCCCACCGGACCCCTACCCAAAACCTACCCTCTCACGCCAGCTAAAAACAAGCCCCGCCCACCGGACCCCTACCCAAAACCTACCCTCTCACTGACCTCTGCATCATTGAAAAAGCCCTTGACCTTTTTGACCTTCCTGTGATGGACACATCACAAGAGTTACGGCATCATATATGGAGTGACATCACATGTGATTCATTCAACCTGCCAATTGTGCCAAGATTCACTGGTGCCCCAAAACCAAACCGAACGAGCCAGAGGAGCGGGGCCGAGCCCCTTCGAGTGAACCTGCTCCCATTAATGTGTTTGTGGACAAAACCTGAGCTCCGTAGGGGCCAACATTAGCCGGCTGACCTACTGTTTATCGACACATGGTGGCGCTAGAGCTACCAAACCGTGTGCAATAGACTCCCCGCCCTCCAGTTAGTATATGGCCCGAGTTTCAGCTCTGTGGGACCCCGGGAACACAGAGAAATGCCCTGGGGGCTCAATTGTATGGGGGCTCAAATTCGTATTTCACCCTATTACATACAGACAGACAGTGACGCGACACCACCAGTGGTACGGCATCAAATGTGGTACGGCATCAAATGTGGTACGGCATCAAATGTGGTACGGCATCAGTTCGAAACACTGCAAAGTCGAGAAGCAACCTCTCATGACTCACACATCACAGAGACATCCCAGTGGTCTCGTTGGAAAGGTCTGAGAAAACCCTTTCGAATGATACCTAGTTCATGTCGCTGGCTGCTTCCTGGGCGGAGCTATTGGACGAAATATATTCATGTATCAAAAAATTATCTCGGCCTAGGAAGGTCGCAGCGACACAAACAAGGTGTCATTGGAAAGCACTCGCAGAGACCTTTCCAATGACACCAACCACGAGTCGTTTCGACTTTCCTAGGCCGAGATAATTTTTTGAAACACAAATGTATTTTGTCCCATAGCTCCGCCCCCAAAGGTCCTAACGATACAAGTATGGTGTCATTTTAAAGGCCTCGCCAAGACCTTTCGAATGCTACCTAGCTTTTGGCGCTGACTGCTTCCTGGGCGGAGCTATATGTTCACAAAAAAAACACAATTCACACCAAAAAGACAAGTCGCACCTCCAAAAAAACACAAGTCCCGCCTCCAAAAAACACAAGTCTCGACTCCCGCCCCCCAATTAGTATATGGGCCGAGTTTCAGCTCTGTGGGACCCCGGGAACACAGAGAAATGCCGTGGGGGCTCAATTGTATGGGGGCTCAAATTGGTATTTCACCCTATTACCTACTGTTTATCAACACATGGTGGCGCTAGAGCTACCAAAACCGTGTGCAATGGTGTGAGCAGTACCCTGTAAATTCTTTGGTGCTGTAAAATCCACCAAGGACTCCTTTCTTTCCATCCCCCAAATCATTTCGAAAAGATTCGTTTGAAACAACATCTCGGAATTCGCGTCACGTCAAAGACAGTCTGTTAAAAGCAACATCTCCGTCTTCTTTTACGACCTCAAGCAGGATACGTCTCAGGATGTCATCTGGAATCTAAAAATAAGAAAAGAAAAGAAGAGTTTAATAATATGATGGACACATCACAAGAGTTACGGCATCATATATGGAGTGACATCACATGTGATTCATTCAACCTGCCAATTGTGCCAAGATTCACTGGTACCCCAAAACCAAACCGAACGAGCCAGAGGAGCGGGGCCGAGCCCCTTCGAGTGAACCTGCTCCCATTAATGTGTTTGTGGACAAAACCTGAGCTCCGTAGGGGCCAACATTAGCCGGCTGACCTACTGTTTATCGACACATGGTGGCGCTAGAGCTACCAAACCGTGTGCAATAGACTCCCCACCCTCCAGTTAGTATATGGCCCGAGTTTCAGCTCTGTGGGACCCCGGGAACACAGAGAAATGCCCTGGGGGCTCAATTGTATGGGGGCTCAAATTCGTATTTCACCCTATTACATACAGACAGACAGTGACGCGACACCACCAGTGGTACGGCATCAAATGTGGTACGAAATCACACTCTGTACGACATCAGATATGGTACGACATCACACTCTGTACTACATCAGATATGGTACGGATCAGATGTGGTACGGCATCACACTCTGTACGACATCAGATATGGTACGACATCACACTCTGTACGACATCAGATATGGTACCAAATCACACTCTGTACGACATCAGATATGGTACGCCATCAAACTCTGTACAACATCAGATATGGTACGACATCACACTCTGTACGACATCAGATATGGTACGCCATCAAACTCTGTACAACATCAGATATGGTACGACATCACACTCTGTACGACATCAGATATGGTACGCCATCAAACTCTGTACGACATCAGATATGGTACGGATCAGATATGGTACGGCATCACACTCTGTACGACATCAGATATGGTACGGCATCACACTCTGTACGACATCAGATGTGTTGCGAATTCATTTGCAAACACAACACCTACCCAAAACCTACCCTCTCACGCCAGCTAAAAACAAGCCCCGCCCACCGGACCCCTACCCAAAACCTACCCTCTCACGCCAGCTAAAAACAAGCCCCGCCCACCGGACCCCTACCCAAAACCTACCCTCTCACGCCAGCTAAAAACAAGCCCCGCCCACCGGACCCCTACCCAAAACCTACCCTCTCACTGACCTCTGCATCATTGAAAAAGCCCTTGACCTTTTTGACCTTCCTGTGATGGACACATCACAAGAGTTACGGCATCATATATGGAGTGACATCACATGTGATTCATTCAACCTGCCAATTGTGCCAAGATTCACTGGTGCCCCAAAACCAAACCGAACGAGCCAGAGGAGCGGGGCCGAGCCCCTTCGAGTGAACCTGCTCCCATTAATGTGTTTGTGGACAAAACCTGAGCTCCGTAGGGGCCAACATTAGCCGGCTGACCTACTGTTTATCGACACATGGTGGCGCTAGAGCTACCAAACCGTGTGCAATAGACTCCCCGCCCTCCAGTTAGTATATGGCCCGAGTTTCAGCTCTGTGGGACCCCGGGAACACAGAGAAATGCCCTGGGGGCTCAATTGTATGGGGGCTCAAATTCGTATTTCACCCTATTACATACAGACAGACAGTGACGCGACACCACCAGTGGTACGGCATCAAATGTGGTACGGCATCAAATGTGGTACGGCATCAAATGTGGTACGGCATCAGTTCGAAACACTGCAAAGTCGAGAAGCAACCTCTCATGACTCACACATCACAGAGACATCCCAGTGGTCTCGTTGGAAAGGTCTGAGAAAACCCTTTCGAATGATACCTAGTTCATGTCGCTGGCTGCTTCCTGGGCGGAGCTATGGGACGAAATATATTCATGTATCAAAAAATTATCTCGGCCTAGGAAGGTCGCAGCGACACAAACAAGGTGTCATTGGAAAGCACTCGCAGAGACCTTTCCAATGACACCAACCACGAGTCGTTTCGACTTTCCTAGGCCGAGATAATTTTTTGAAACACAAATGTATTTTGTCCCATAGCTCCGCCCCCAAAGGTCCTAACGATACAAGTATGGTGTCATTTTAAAGGCCTCGCCAAGACCTTTCGAATGCTACCTAGCTTTTGGCGCTGACTGCTTCCTGGGCGGAGCTATATGTTCACAAAAAAAACACAATTCACACCAAAAAGACAAGTCGCACCTCCAAAAAAACACAAGTCCCGCCTCCAAAAAACACAAGTCTCGACTCCCGCCCCCCAATTAGTATATGGGCCGAGTTTCAGCTCTGTGGGACCCCGGGAACACAGAGAAATGCCGTGGGGGCTCAATTGTATGGGGGCTCAAATTGGTATTTCACCCTATTACCTACTGTTTATCAACACATGGTGGCGCTAGAGCTACCAAAACCGTGTGCAATGGTGTGAGCAGTACCCTGTAAATTCTTTGGTGCTGTAAAATCCACCAAGGACTCCTTTCTTTCCATCCCCCAAATCATTTCGAAAAGATTCGTTTGAAACAACATCTCGGAATTCGCGTCACGTCAAAGACAGTCTGTTAAAAGCAACATCTCCGTCTTCTTTTACGACCTCAAGCAGGATACGTCTCAGGATGTCATCTGGAATCTAAAAATAAGAAAAGAAAAGAAGAGTTTAATAATATGATGGACACATCACAAGAGTTACGGCATCATATATGGAGTGACATCACATGTGATTCATTCAACCTGCCAATTGTGCCAAGATTCACTGGTGCCCCAAAACCAAACCGAACGAGCCAGAGGAGCGGGGCCGAGCCCCTTCGAGTGAACGTGCTCCCATTAATGTGTTTGTGGACAAAACCTGAGCTCCGTAGGGGCCAACATTAGCCGGCTGACCTACTGTTTATCGACACATGGTGGCGCTAGAGCTACCAAACCGTGTGCAATAGACTCCCCGCCCTCCAGTTAGTATATGGCCCGAGTTTCAGCTCTGTGGGACCCCGGGAACACAGAGAAATGCCCTGGGGGCTCAATTGTATGGGGGCTCAAATTCGTATTTCACCCTATTACATACAGACAGACAGTGACGCGACACCACCAGTGGTACGGCATCAAATGTGGTACGAAATCACACTCTGTACGACATCAGATATGGTACGACATCACACTCTGTACTACATCAGATGTGGTACGGATCAGATATGGTACGGCATCACACTCTGTACGACATCAGATATGGTACGACATCACACTCTGTACGACATCAGATATGGTACCAAATCACACTCTGTACGACATCAGATATGGTACGCCATCAAACTCTGTACAACATCAGATATGGTACGACATCAGATATGGTACGCCATCAAACTCTGTACAACATCAGATATGGTACGACATCACACTCTGTACGACATCAGATATGGTACGCCATCAAACTCTGTACGACATCAGATATGGTACGGATCAGATATGGTACGGCATCACACTCTGTACGACATCAGATATGGTACGGCATCACACTCTGTACGACATCAGATGTGTTGCGAATTCATTTGCAAACACAACACCTACCCAAAACCTACCCTCTCACGCCAGCTAAAAACAAGCCCCGCCCACCGGACCCCTACCCAAAACCTACCCTCTCACGCCAGCTAAAAACAAGCCCCGCCCACCGGACCCCTACCCAAAACCTACCCTCTCACGCCAGCTAAAAACAAGCCCCGCCCACCGGACCCCTACCCAAAACCTACCCTCTCACTGACCTCTGCATCATTGAAAAAGCCCTTGACCTTTTTGACCTTCCTGTGATGGACACATCACAAGAGTTACGGCATCATATATGGAGTGACATCACATGTGATTCATTCAACCTGCCAATTGTGCCAAGATTCACTGGTGCCCCAAAACCAAACCGAACGAGCCAGAGGAGCGGGGCCGAGCCCCTTCGAGTGAACGTGCTCCCATTAATGTGTTTGTGGACAAAACCTGAGCTCCGTAGGGGCCAACATTAGCCGGCTGACCTACTGTTTATCGACACATGGTGGCGCTAGAGCTACCAAACCGTGTGCAATAGACTCCCCGCCCTCCAGTTAGTATATGGCCCGAGTTTCAGCTCTGTGGGACCCCGGGAACACAGAGAAATGCCCTGGGGGCTCAATTGTATGGGGGCTCAAATTCGTATTTCACCCTATTACATACAGACAGACAGTGACGCGACACCACCAGTGGTACGGCATCAAATGTGGTACGGCATCAAATGTGGTACGGCATCAAATGTGGTACGGCATCAGTTCGAAACACTGCAAAGTCGAGAAGCAACCTCTCATGACTCACACATCACAGAGACATCCCAGTGGTCTCGTTGGAAAGGTCTGAGAAAACCCTTTCGAATGATACCTAGTTCATGTCGCTGGCTGCTTCCTGGGCGGAGCTATTGGACGAAATATATTCATGTATCAAAAAATTATCTCGGCCTAGGAAGGTCGCAGCGACACAAACAAGGTGTCATTGGAAAGCACTCGCAGAGACCTTTCCAATGACACCAACCACGAGTCGTTTCGACTTTCCTAGGCCGAGATAATTTTTTGAAACACAAATGTATTTTGTCCCATAGCTCCGCCCCCAAAGGTCCTAACGATACAAGTATGGTGTCATTTTAAAGGCCTCGCCAAGACCTTTCGAATGCTACCTAGCTTTTGGCGCTGACTGCTTCCTGGGCGGAGCTATATGTTCACAAAAAAAACACAATTCACACCAAAAAGACAAGTCGCACCTCCAAAAAAACACAAGTCCCACCTCCAAAAAACACAAGTCTCGACTCCCGCCCCCCAATTAGTATATGGGCCGAGTTTCAGCTCTGTGGGACCCCGGGAACACAGAGAAATGCCGTGGGGGCTCAATTGTATGGGGGCTCAAATTGGTATTTCACCCTATTACCTACTGTTTATCAACACATGGTGGCGCTAGAGCTACCAAAACCGTGTGCAATGGTGTGAGCAGTACCCTGTAAATTCTTTGGTGCTGTAAAATCCACCAAGGACTCCTTTCTTTCCATCCCCCAAATCATTTCGAAAAGATTCGTTTGAAACAACATCTCGGAATTCGCGTCACGTCAAAGACAGTCTGTTAAAAGCAACATCTCCGTCTTCTTTTACGACCTCAAGCAGGATACGTCTCAGGATGTCATCTGGAATCTAAAAATAAGAAAAGAAAAGAAGAGTTTAATAATATGATGGACACATCACAAGAGTTACGGCATCATATATGGAGTGACATCACATGTGATTCATTCAACCTGCCAATTGTGCCAAGATTCACTGGTGCCCCAAAACCAAACCGAACGAGCCAGAGGAGCGGGGCCGAGCCCCTTCGAGTGAACGTGCTCCCATTAATGTGTTTGTGGACAAAACCTGAGCTCCGTAGGGGCCAACATTAGCCGGCTGACCTACTGTTTATCGACACATGGTGGCGCTAGAGCTACCAAACCGTGTGCAATAGACTCCCCGCCCTCCAGTTAGTATATGGCCCGAGTTTCAGCTCTGTGGGACCCCGGGAACACAGAGAAATGCCCTGGGGGCTCAATTGTATGGGGGCTCAAATTCGTATTTCACCCTATTACATACAGACAGACAGTGACGCGACACCACCAGTGGTACGGCATCAAATGTGGTACGAAATCACACTCTGTACGACATCAGATATGGTACGACATCACACTCTGTACTACATCAGATGTGGTACGGATCAGATGTGGTACGGCATCACACTCTGTACGACATCAGATATGGTACGACATCACACTCTGTACGACATCAGATATGGTACCAAATCACACTCTGTACGACATCAGATATGGTACGCCATCAAACTCTGTACAACATCAGATATGGTACGACATCAGATATGGTACGCCATCAAACTCTGTACAACATCAGATATGGTACGACATCACACTCTGTACGACATCAGATATGGTACGCCATCAAACTCTGTACGACATCAGATATGGTACGGATCAGATATGGTACGGCATCACACTCTGTACGACATCAGATATGGTACGGCATCACACTCTGTACGACATCAGATGTGTTGCGAATTCATTTGCAAACACAACACCTACCCAAAACCTACCCTCTCACGCCAGCTAAAAACAAGCCCCGCCCACCGGACCCCTACCCAAAACCTACCCTCTCACGCCAGCTAAAAACAAGCCCCGCCCACCGGACCCCTACCCAAAACCTACCCTCTCACGCCAGCTAAAAACAAGCCCCGCCCACCGGACCCCTACCCAAAACCTACCCTCTCACTGACCTCTGCATCATTGAAAAAGCCCTTGACCTTTTTGACCTTCCTGTGATGGACACATCACAAGAGTTACGGCATCATATATGGAGTGACATCACATGTGATTCATTCAACCTGCCAATTGTGCCAAGATTCACTGGTGCCCCAAAACCAAACCGAACGAGCCAGAGGAGCGGGGCCGAGCCCCTTCGAGTGAACCTGCTCCCATTAATGTGTTTGTGGACAAAACCTGAGCTCCGTAGGGGCCAACATTAGCCGGCTGACCTACTGTTTATCGACACATGGTGGCGCTAGAGCTACCAAACCGTGTGCAATAGACTCCCCGCCCTCCAGTTAGTATATGGCCCGAGTTTCAGCTCTGTGGGACCCCGGGAACACAGAGAAATGCCCTGGGGGCTCAATTGTATGGGGGCTCAAATTCGTATTTCACCCTATTACATACAGACAGACAGTGACGCGACACCACCAGTGGTACGGCATCAAATGTGGTACGGCATCAAATGTGGTACGGCATCAAATGTGGTACGGCATCAGTTCGAAACACTGCAAAGTCGAGAAGCAACCTCTCATGACTCACACATCACAGAGACATCCCAGTGGTCTCGTTGGAAAGGTCTGAGAAAACCCTTTCGAATGATACCTAGTTCATGTCGCTGGCTGCTTCCTGGGCGGAGCTATTGGACGAAATATATTCATGTATCAAAAAATTATCTCGGCCTAGGAAGGTCGCAGCGACACAAACAAGGTGTCATTGGAAAGCACTCGCAGAGACCTTTCCAATGACACCAACCACGAGTCGTTTCGACTTTCCTAGGCCGAGATAATTTTTTGAAACACAAATGTATTTTGTCCCATAGCTCCGCCCCCAAAGGTCCTAACGATACAAGTATGGTGTCATTTTAAAGGCCTCGCCAAGACCTTTCGAATGCTACCTAGCTTTTGGCGCTGACTGCTTCCTGGGCGGAGCTATATGTTCACAAAAAAAACACAATTCACACCAAAAAGACAAGTCGCACCTCCAAAAAAACACAAGTCCCGCCTCCAAAAAACACAAGTCTCGACTCCCGCCCCCCAATTAGTATATGGGCCGAGTTTCAGCTCTGTGGGACCCCGGGAACACAGAGAAATGCCGTGGGGGCTCAATTGTATGGGGGCTCAAATTGGTATTTCACCCTATTACCTACTGTTTATCAACACATGGTGGCGCTAGAGCTACCAAAACCGTGTGCAATGGTGTGAGCAGTACCCTGTAAATTCTTTGGTGCTGTAAAATCCACCAAGGACTCCTTTCTTTCCATCCCCCAAATCATTTCGAAAAGATTCGTTTGAAACAACATCTCGGAATTCGCGTCACGTCAAAGACACTCTGTTAAAAGCAACATCTCCGTCTTCTTTTACGACCTCAAGCAGGATACGTCTCAGGATGTCATCTGGAATCTAAAAATAAGAAAAGAAAAGAAGAGTTTAATAATATGATGGACACATCACAAGAGTTACGGCATCATATATGGAGTGACATCACATGTGATTCATTCAACCTGCCAATTGTGCCAAGATTCACTGGTGCCCCAAAACCAAACCGAACGAGCCAGAGGAGCGGGGCCGAGCCCCTTCGAGTGAACCTGCTCCCATTAATGTGTTTGTGGACAAAACCTGAGCTCCGTAGGGGCCAACATTAGCCGGCTGACCTACTGTTTATCGACACATGGTGGCGCTAGAGCTACCAAACCGTGTGCAATAGACTCCCCGCCCTCCAGTTAGTATATGGCCCGAGTTTCAGCTCTGTGGGACCCCGGGAACACAGAGAAATGCCCTGGGGGCTCAATTGTATGGGGGCTCAAATTCGTATTTCACCCTATTACATACAGACAGACAGTGACGCGACACCACCAGTGGTACGGCATCAAATGTGGTACGAAATCACACTCTGTACGACATCAGATATGGTACGACATCACACTCTGTACTACATCAGATATGGTACGGATCAGATGTGGTACGGCATCACACTCTGTACGACATCAGATATGGTACGACATCACACTCTGTACGACATCAGATATGGTACCAAATCACACTCTGTACGACATCAGATATGGTACGCCATCAAACTCTGTACAACATCAGATATGGTACGACATCACACTCTGTACGACATCAGATATGGTACGCCATCAAACTCTGTACAACATCAGATATGGTACGACATCACACTCTGTACGACATCAGATATGGTACGCCATCAAACTCTGTACGACATCAGATATGGTACGGATCAGATATGGTACGGCATCACACTCTGTACGACATCAGATATGGTACGGCATCACACTCTGTACGACATCAGATGTGTTGCGAATTCATTTGCAAACACAACACCTACCCAAAACCTACCCTCTCACGCCAGCTAAAAACAAGCCCCGCCCACCGGACCCCTACCCAAAACCTACCCTCTCACGCCAGCTAAAAACAAGCCCCGCCCACCGGACCCCTACCCAAAACCTACCCTCTCACGCCAGCTAAAAACAAGCCCCGCCCACCGGACCCCTACCCAAAACCTACCCTCTCACTGACCTCTGCATCATTGAAAAAGCCCTTGACCTTTTTGACCTTCCTGTGATGGACACATCACAAGAGTTACGGCATCATATATGGAGTGACATCACATGTGATTCATTCAACCTGCCAATTGTGCCAAGATTCACTGGTGCCCCAAAACCAAACCGAACGAGCCAGAGGAGCGGGGCCGAGCCCCTTCGAGTGAACCTGCTCCCATTAATGTGTTTGTGGACAAAACCTGAGCTCCGTAGGGGCCAACATTATCCGGCTGACCTACTGTTTATCGACACATGGTGGCGCTAGAGCTACCAAACCGTGTGCAATAGACTCCCCGCCCTCCAGTTAGTATATGGCCCGAGTTTCAGCTCTGTGGGACCCCGGGAACACAGAGAAATGCCCTGGGGGCTCAATTGTATGGGGGCTCAAATTCGTATTTCACCCTATTACCTAACCCTAACCCTAACCCACCGGACCCCTACCCAAAACCTACCCTCTCACGCCAGCTAAAAACAAGCCCCGCCCACCGGACCCCTACCCAAAACCTACCCTCTCACTGACCTCTGCATCATTGAAAAAGCCCTTGACCTTTTTGACCTTCCTGTGATGGACACATCACAAGAGTTACGGCATCATATATGGAGTGACATCACATGTGATTCATTCAACCTGCCAATTGTGCCAAGATTCACTGGTGCCCCAAAACCAAACCGAACGAGCCAGAGGAGCGGGGCCGAGCCCCTTCGAGTGAACCTGCTCCCATTAATGTGTTTGTGGACAAAACCTGAGCTCCGTAGGGGCCAACATTAGCCGGCTGACCTACTGTTTATCGACACATGGTGGCGCTAGAGCTACCAAACCGTGTGCAATAGACTCCCCACCCTCCAGTTAGTATATGGCCCGAGTTTCAGCTCTGTGGGACCCCGGGAACACAGAGAAATGCCCTGGGGGCTCAATTGTATGGGGGCTCAAATTCGTATTTCACCCTATTACCTAACCCTAACCCTAACCCTAACCCTAACCCTAACCCTAACCCTAACCCTAACCCTAACCTAACCCTAACCCTAACCCTAACGATGCAAGAAACTAGTGAAAAGTATATAATAAAAAAGACAATGGCATAAAAAAAATACATTAAAAGCAAAAATAAAGACCTAAATATACCATAAATGCAAAGACAGACAAAAAGGGTCATAAAATAGAAAAGGATGAATAATTTTTTTTTTTAAAGGGACAAAGACAAACTTGATCTTAAATGGAACAAGAGGCGAAGACCAAAATGCTAATTAGTACAATATAAATAAACAAACACAAGAAAAAAAAATACTTTGGCACACCTATATATTACAGCTTAGTTAATTTGATATGCATCTGCAGTTGATGGACTGTTGGGGTAAAGGGTTGAAAGTCAACCTTGGACAAGTCCCACACACCTGAGTCCAACGATTGAACACTAAAAAAAAGGTCTCCACATTTCCAGAAGGTAATACAAATGAACAAAGTAACCATTCCATCAAGGGGGAGAGAAAATTTCAAACAGGCTAAATGAAATAGCAGCATCAGGCACAAATGCAAATGGGCCCAAGAGCATAGAGAAGAATCACAAAGCAGAAAAGGGGCATAGTAAGACAGACACTAATGCTAACATACAGAAGGCAGTCAGGGAATAAAAACAAGCGCATAAATATACAAAATACACAAACAGTAAAGACAAAACATTTTATGCAGTACATTTCAATACAAAATAGAAAGGTTTTTGAAAAATAGGAATGGGCATAAAATAGTCAATTGGGCAGGGACATAGAACAGCGTAATGGCTAATAAGGCCAGGAGCATAAATGAAAGATGGATGGAAGACATTAAATCATAAAAAACAACAAAAAAAAACAACAACAATAGGCTTAGAAACAAATGCAAAAACATGAGATAGGAATAAAATAAATACAAAGATGGGAAAATGCACAAATACAAAAGGGCCATTGTGACAATAGACGAACAAGTCTTAATTGGATACATGAGATGAAGTAAATGCATAAATACAAAAGCAGCAATTTCAGGACTATGGTGTTGAACAAAGCACATTACTTATACAGCTTTATAAAAGTATAAATAATTAAAGGCATTAATGTAGTGAAGATTTGCAGTGACTGCTTGCTGAAAGGAACATGGCATTCTTGTACAAGTACACACACTCTTTTAACAGTAACATTTGTTTAAGAAGTTGGAGATATGTGGAATTTCAGCCCATAAAAATGCAAGCCCTAAAAATACAATGCATTAAAATGCAAGTACGGTTAATGCAATGCTCTTTTTTTACAATCAGTGTAATTAAGCCAGCTTTTTTGTTTCACACATATTTGTCAATCATTTTCTTCAATACATAAATTAGGGAATACAACAGGCAATGTAATAAATAAATCAAGTCAATTCACATAGTAGGGTTGTGAAACGATAAATCGAGATTAATCACATCCAAAATAAAAGTTTGTTTACATAATATTTGAGTTGTACTGTGTATAATTATGTTGTATAAATATATACAAACATACACGGGTGTGTATTTTTTTAAGGAAAATGTGTTATATATAAATATATATACATAGTATATACAGGCATATATTTATTAAATATATACATGCATATGTGTATTTATATAAACATTGGATTTACTGAGACATGGATTACATATAGTTTAGCTGAGCGCAGCTACTGCTGGAAGTCAGCTTTAGGACTCTGAAACAACTAGACAGCTGAAAAACAGCGTGAGGTGCAAAAGGACAGGGTTAATAGAACATTAAGTGCAGAGAAGACCGCATAAAAAAAAGAAAGGGCTTCAGAAGCCATGCAGAGGATCACGCATAACTACTCCATTTAAGAGCATGTGGAGGTCCTGAGAAACACTTATAACAGACAAGCATTTAAACAGAAAATTACAAAGGATAAAAATGGATTATTTTGGCAAAATAGGCAAGTTAACAAATTGACATTAACAAGCGGTCATCGGTGAACATATCACTGAATTCTTTAGGGTTAACACTGATAAATGGATCTCACCTGAACTTCACCGGTCACTATATTTGGGGCGACCCTATGTATCTGAAATCTGACTCACTCAAATGCCTTTATATCACTAAACAGCTTCTGCAAAAACACAAATCATCAGACAGATCACACACATGCAGTGCCCATTGCAATCAAGGTTTTGTGAGGATCTCACTGGAACAAAATCATCAAATTAAATTAATTCATTAAAGCAACATAGGGCATATTTGGAACATGCGTGTTTAAACTTCACAGGACATGTTGTAAATGGATCGTTGGACATAAAAGCACCACATGAACGATCTGATCTCAGTGATAGAGTTCACATCAGACCCATTTACATCTCAGATCTACAGAGGAAACAGAACAGTTAAATAATAATAACAATAATAATAATTCTAAAAATCTGTGTGAAAGCGGATAAAGTGAAATATACAAAAACTCTTAAAGACCGGTAAAACAGTGGCATAGGCAGGTTGCTAAAATAGACTGTAAAATATCCATTACACATCAAATCTCAATCTGCATAATCTATTTGGAATGTTTATAAGAGCAGTACACAAAAGGAGTTTCATATAAATAGGATAAAAGAAAGAATCACAATACAAGCATCACATTACATAACCACATTACTATGATCAAAGGAGGCATAATAACGAACACAGATTTCTGTTCTAGGAAAGAGTTTCAAATCCACAAGGCTATTTGAGTGCGATGCAATGGTTGTAATCCTATAATCCACAATGTGAGAAAATATCACAGTCAATGGCGTTCAGTGAATCATTGTCCTCAGCGCCACGTTGGTTAAGGCCATGTGCTGTAGCCTCGTTGCCAGCATAGACTGCACTTGGATTCAATATCTCTAGTGTTGTGAACTTTTTTCTTCTAAAGTGTTTGAAAACTCAGAAGCGAAGACCAGGAGACTCACCCATACCTTCACATTATCATAGAGCTTAATGGCCAGGCAGTGCATAAAAACAAAAGATGATAGTCTCAGTGTTCGGATCAATTTAACTTACAATAGAGAGAGATCAGGACAGACAGGAACAGGCAGGTTTGTGACATCATTTACCTCAGTTACAAAATCCACACTAATAAACTTCCTCAGTTTATATACTATAGTATTCGAAATCTAAATTAAACATTTTAATAAATTAGTAACAATACACTAGTATCCAGCAGATGATTTAAGACAAAACCAGTCAGTGCTCACAAAAGAACATGTGGAAATTAAAAGTCCTTTCTAGAAGCAAGCAAATAGCTAACATCAGTGATCTTATGAAACAAACACAACGTCAAGTATATAAATCAATCCATACTCACAGTTGAGCAAAAACTCAAAGAGTTCTCAACAAACAACTTTACAGGAGCAAGAAGGTAGCGTGAGTTCAACCATTTGCTTCCCTCTACCAAACGAACTGACTTACTCTATGGTAGCCGGTTATATGTCCGGTTACCTCCAGGCAATAGCGCCCTCAAGCTGCTCCTGTTTTTACTACATGTGACCCAAATACATTATACTCGGATATCAGCAAGAGTAGAGTAGCTAAAATACAATAATACAACAAGTAACGTTGTGTCCATTACAATGCATTGTGATTGAACAGGGGGAGCATTAAATAAATCTTTGTGATCAATTAAGATTTTAATTATTTATCACTCAAACCCCTTTCTATGTTCTTTTGATATGAGCTCATGTTTATTGACTGATGATAGTGCACTGGAACATTAGCACTTGTGTGCTGTATAAGATTTGTCAGTAACTGTTGTAATTTGCCAGCTTTATTGATGCTAAAACTCTTACACAGCTATTTTCAATAAAAGTGTCTGCTCAATGAATAAATGTAATTATTTGGTTCTCCTCTCTTTCTTTTACTACCACTGTTCTCTCCCTCCTCTTGCTCTACTCCTCCTCTTGGAGTCTCACCACTACCCATGATCTCATCCGTGGTAATCCATATTATGTCATTGTCTCCTTCTCCCTAAAGGAAGATAGACACATACTATCCATAACTTCATCTACTTGTTTGCAGCCAAGCTCATAAGCCTAGGGTGTTAAGCAGTCAGAACCAGATGGGTTGCCTTAGTCCGTGCCGACCGTTCCAGAACTCTCCATCCTCATGCGTTGTCTCATCCCTTTCCGGTATTTCCCTGGTGCTAGAACCCTCTCCCTCCTCCAGCTGTCCCAAGCTCCCAGCTGTTCCCGTCACCTGGTCCTTAAATCATAGAAACCTAATAAGAACCCCCATCTTCATTTTCTAAAGCCAGGGTGATAAGTTTAGGGTATTAGGCACTCCAATCCGATAAGTTGTCTTAGTTTGTGCCGACCAATCCGTACCTCTCCGTCCCCATGCGTTGTCTCATCCCCATCTGGTTCATTCCTGGTGCTAGATCCCTCTCCCTCCTCCTGCTGTCCCAAGCTCCCAGCCGCTTCCGTCACTTGGTCCTTAAGATATAAAAAAACATTAGAACCCCCACGACCACTTGGGGTGACCCTTTAAGTCTAAACCAGTCCCTGAATCCCCCTTTCTTTACAAAAAAAATTATTTAACAAAAAATTGGGTTAGGGTTAGGATGGTTAGCGTTCAAATAGGACTTAACTGACAGCATGCTTTAACTGGCCTTTGAAAGCGCTCCGCAGACGGCGCCGTCTTTTAGAACAACTATTTGCTGTATCGCTGCCATAGTTTGAGCAAACTCCCCACCACAATCATTCCCTTTAAAGGTGCTCTATGTAGGAATTCCATTTTTGTCAAACAGCAACCCCTAGAGATGCTCTGGAGTACTTGTATTTAACGTTACTGTCGTAAATACCACTCACGCAGAGCCGTCTCTGCGCTCACAGCCTGATCGAATTATGAATGAACAACTTTGTAAAAAATGACATACAACAAGGAAGCGCAACAATACGGAAGCGTATTGCATTCACTTGAGGGAAAAAAATCTACTCTGTTTTTCTGAATTAACGAGTTAATTATCTCAGAATTACGAGACAATTTTTCATGGAAAAAAGTTTTTGCTCTGTTTTTCGGAATTAACGAGTTAACCTGTTAAGCTTCACCAGAGCGCGGGCGCACTGAAGCGTTTTTTTTTTTAAATAGTTCAAAGTTACTATCAGATTTAATGTTATTACCTTGACAAACTATACATCATTAAAAAGATATAAGACTCAAGTTTCAGTATTTGACCACTATTGTATTCTGAGAAACTTATAGTGACAGTTATTCTTAATTTGTGTCACGAGTTATGTAATTAAAAAATGAGTCGTTACCTTTAATATGAATTATGAGCGTCAGCCGCTTCCATTCAGAAAAAAACTCCTGTGCAATCGTCATGACAGAGCTTGACAAAACAACGTCCCTCAGGGCTTTTAGCTCAAACATGTGCAGATTTGGAGAAATATTGATATATTCTCATAGGTTTACATCAGATATCTATAGACAGGAATAATATTTATTGAATTTATACCCAAATGCGTCGATGTAATCATGAGCGCTGGATACTCTGATGTACTGTGTTTTCAATACATACTGGCACCCTGAGGGCGCCGGCGATCTATGCACAGTAATAGTCCATATATGGAACACATGAAGAAGAGCCATAACCATGTGACATTCCAAGTCCCTGGCTGCATTCCAAACCGCATACTTCCCTACTATTTAGTATGGGAAAAAGAGTAGGCGAGCGAAAAAGTATGTATGAATCCAAAAGAGTAGGCGAGAATTACCTGGGTGACGTAGTAATTATCGCGAGATTCGGACTTAAGTGCTTTCGAATATGCCTACTTTCCTACTATATAGTAGGCGAAAACAGTACGTGAAGGAAGCAGTACGTTCGAAACATCAGTATTCATAAAAGAGTAGGCGGGGAGTTACCCGGATGGCTTACTGCTTGTGCCCAGATTTTTGAGTGCTCGTCCGATGGATACTCTTCTATCCCAGGAGGCCACGCGAGAGGATACGTCATTATCAAACATCACGGAGATCAGCGACGCGGGGGTTTTCAAATGTGAGTAAACACGGTTCCTTGTGTCGTATGTGTTAAGTCAAGTCAAGTCATCTTCATTTATATAGTGCTTTTAACAATGGATTGTTTCAAAGCAGCTTTACAGAGATAAACATATAATTTAAGGTAACAGATTGTTTTGGCATTATAGCGGTTCTTGAATAATGTTATTTCCAGCTAAAGTTAACTTTGATTGATTCACCTCCGTCGAAATGATCAGACTTTTAAACGCGAACCTGTGATTAACGCTGACGGCGTTCACATGCTCATTCAGAATTGATTCTATAGTTATGTGCTTTTTAAAATATGTGCGCAGGTTTATAATTCATACAACCCAGCCTAAACAAACTACTTTTCTTGCCTATAAATTTTGATACAGAATTTTGTTTTATTTTATCACTTGTGTACGCGAGCCAGAATTCACAACGCTTTATCTGTAGAGTGGGAAAGGGATCCTCCATAGGGAGAGGATAGTGGACACTTCAGCACTGCATTGTCATCGGGTCCAGGCGGATCTCCTTCGTCAGATCTGGACACGGCCTAGATCCGGCAGGCTGCGGGAAAACCTCGGGATAAACAAAGACACTAATATTAGCGTAGATGCCATTCTTCTTATGATGTAGCGAGTACATCAAGATTTAAGGGAAGTGTTCCCAGTTCCGGCTGACCTAATCTATGCAGCCTAACATTGAATTTATAGAAGTCTATAGTGTGTTATGTGTATGCTAGGTCAAAGAGATGTGTTTTTAGTCTAGCTTTGAACTGACAGAGTGTGTCTGCTTCCCGGACAATCAGTGGCGGAGCCAGAGGGGGGTCCGGGGTGGCACTGGACACCCCTGACATGCGATTGGCCACCCCGGGTGCCACCCCAAAATATTATTTGCTACTGGCAGTTGCTGATGCTGATTTTTTTTTTTTTAATTACGTTCGCCGGCAGCGCGGCGCGCGCAGTTTTCAAACGGACGAGCAGAGGACGAGAGATGGTTGCAAGATACCGAACTTCACCGAATAGGAAAACATCATATTTGAAGTAAGCTTTTAAGGTTTAGCATCAGGGTGGTTTGCTCCCAATAGCCTACATTAGGCCTAATACACGGATATACAGTACCTTGCCGTGTGTAGTAGCCTACGTTACACAAATGTTCTAGCTAATGTGAGGATAGGAGATCAAAACGCTGGCAAAGAAGAGCAGAAACAAGCGATATCATAATGCGATCACTATAGGACACGAAGCTTTATGGGTGTAGGGTGTTGATGGACTCGATCTACTGTGCTTTGATCATCATTATGAATCTTATCTAGATGTAGTCTTTGATAAAAATGCGATTTTCTCAGCATTTTGCTCATGTTGCTTTTTATGAAACTTGCCAACATTCAAGTGTTGATTAAAAAAAAGACGCACGAAGCTAGAATAACATTATTTTTTGTTTTTGTTTTAAAAGCACAGGGTTTGTTCTTTCTTTTGGTATGTTCAGATATTCATACAACAAAATATTCTAGGGTGCCATGAAATTGTGAAAATTACCAAAACCACATTTTTTTATACTGGCGAGAAAGAGTTAAATGTTGGTAATTGGATGATGATTAGAATATGAATATGATTGGAATCATATTTTAAAATTGTCATATTTTTGAACAGGGTCAATTAAACATGAAAAGAAAGGGAGAGATATCAGAGTTATTTTAAAAGAAACTCAAACATAGTCCAGTCATTTTATGAAAAAAAGGTTGAACAAATTGCAACAGAAGCAAACTCAACAAAATAATTTTGTATCCTCATTATGTCCTGAGTAAGGAAACAAAGTCCCTAAGAATCCCATTTGGGGAAAGTTTCGAAATCTGTTTCTGGGGATTCACTTTTTATTTTACTTACCTTCTGTCTTCTGCATTCTCCTTACCCTTGTCTCCTGTTCTTCCCTTAGACTCGTCCCCCAGAAATAGTCGCACAGACCCAGCCCCAAACCCCATCTCTTAATAATTCAAACAGGCTGGTTTCTAAAGTACTTCTTCCATGCCTCTATGTATTAATGCTCATGGGTAGCCTAAATGGGTTCCATTCAGACTTTAACATTAAGTATTTTACAGTTATGTGTCAACAAGATTCAACAAGAACAAGAATTTTCACCTGGCTAGACCCAATGTTTAGATCTGTTGTGGTATTTATGCAAATTAGCACATACGTAATTAGTTTATGAATGAATAGGCTATATTTGGTTTTTTTACTAAACTTTCCTTAATGGGATTCTTTGGGACTTTTTTTTCATTACTCAGGACATATTGAGGATACAAAATCAGTTGAGTTTGCTTGTTGCAATTTGTTCAAGGTTGACCCCCATTTTGGCTTAAAATGACTGGACTAACAGGCAGATCAGGTGCAAACAGACCCCCCAGCCCTTGCATCACCACTGGCTAGTCAGAGTCAGTGTGGTCCGACTTCAGAACCAGCAACAGGTCAGAGCATCTACCAGACACAGGCAGTCAATCACATACCCAATTCAGGAATTTAAGTTGAGATGATTTTGCCAGATTAAAAGGATAGTTCACCCAAAAATGAACACAACATTTTTTTTATAAATTAAATAATTAGAATTAGAATTATTATAAATTATTATAAAGAAAGAATTATGTTGTATTTAATCTTCCCAGGATAAGATTTTATATTGATGGGCAATAAAATTGTTTAAATTTTTCAAGGACATGTCTGCTTGATGCCTGCTGTATCTAATAAAAGATCAAATAAAAAAATATTTTTTTTTTTTGTAAATGTGAGTTTTTTTGTAAATAAATGCAGCAGTTCATAACAGACACGTGCAGTATCTTATCTACTTGGTGCTTCAGCTTTGTTTTCTGCAAATATTTTGGATGTTCAACACTTATAGACACAAACAGAGTGACCCAATTCCTTCCACAAGCTTTTCCATTGTGTGTGTGTACTGTGTAGCCTACCCCTGAAAGTAGCAGTGGCCACCCCCTGGCCACCCCATGTATAAAACTCTAGTTCCGCCACTGCGGACAATGGTAGGAAGACTGTTCCAAAGTTTTGGTGCTAAATAGGAAAAGGATCTACCGCCTGCAGTCAATTTAGATATTCTAGGTATTATCAACTGGCCGGAATTTTGAGATCGCAACAGACGTGAAGGACTATAATACGTTAAGAGCTCGCTCAAGTACTGCGGAGCTAAACCATTTAGTGCTTTGTAGGTAATCAACAATATTTAAAAATTTATACGATGTTTAATAGGGAGCCAATGCAGTGTTGACAGAACCGGGCTAATATGGTCATATTTGCTGGTTCTGGTAAGAACTCGAGCTGCGGCGTTTTGAACTAGCTGTAGTTTATTTATTAAGCGTGCAGGGCAACCACCCAGTAGAGCATTACAATGATCTAGCCTTGAGGTCATGAACGCATGGACTAATTGTTCCGCGTTTCCCAATGAGAGCATATGGCGTATTTTAGATATATTTTTAAGATGGAAAAATGCAGTTTTACAGATACTAGACACGTGGCTTTCAAAAGAAAGGTTGGTATCAAAGAGCACACCCAGGTTCCTAACCTACAACGAAGACTTGACAGAGCAGCCATCAAGTGTTAGACAGTATTCTGGGTTATTACGTGTGGAAGTTTTTTGTCCAATAATTAGAATCTCTGTGTTTTCAGAATTTAGTAGTAGGAAATTACTAGTCATCCAATTTTTTATATCAGCTATGCATTCCGTTAATTTTGTGAATTGGTAAGTTTCGTTGGGTTTTGAAGAAATATACAGCTGAGTATCATCGGCATAACAGTGAAAGCTAACTCCATGTTTCCTAATGATATCTCCTAATGGTAGCATGTACAGAGTGAACAGCAGCGGTCCTAGTACTGAGCCTTGTGGTACGCCATACTGAACTTGTGATCGATAAGACATCTCTTCATTTACTGCTACAAACTGATAACGGTCAGTTAAGTATGATTTAAACCATGCTAGTGCAATTCCACTAATGCCCACATAGTTTTCTAGTCTATTTAAAAGAATGTTGTGGTCAATTGTGTCAAATGCAGCACTAAGATCGAGTAACACTAATAGAGAGATACAACCACGATCGGATGATAAGAGCAAATCATTTGTGACTCTAATGAGAGCGGTCTCAGTACTATGGTACGGTCTAAATCCGGACTGAAAATCCTCGCAGATATCATTTCTTTCTAGAAAGGAACACAGTTGTGAAGATACTGCTTTTTCTAATATCTTTGACAGAAAAGGCAGATTCGAGATCGGCCTGTAATTGACTAATTCTGTAGGATCAAGTTGTGGTTTTTTAACAAGCGGTTTTATCATAGCCAGTTTAAAGGTTTTTGGTACGTATCCTAGAGACAGAGATGAATTAATGATATTAAGAAGAGGATATATGACCTCTGGAAACATCTCTTTCAGTAGCTTAGTCGGTATAGGATCTAACATACAAGTTGTCGATTTAGATGAATTAACGAGTTTGCAGAATTCTTCCTCTCCTATAGCAACAAATGAATCAAATTTTTCCTCAGGGAGACTACAATGCACTTCCTGATGCGATACTGTGGTAGACGGTTGCATAGTTATAATTTTGTCCCTGATATTATCAATCTTATAAGTGAAGAAGTTCATAAAGTCATCACTGCTGTGTTGCTTGGACACTTCTGAGCTTGAAGCTTTCTTTTTCGTTAGTTTAGCCACTGTTTCAAATAAATACCTTGGATTATGTTTATTTTCTTCTAATAGGTTTGAAAAATAAGCAGATCTAGCAGCTTTTAAAGCCTCTCTGTATCGAGCTCTCTTTCCACGAAATCCGAAATACCTCTAGTTTAGTTTTCTTCCAGTTGCGCTCCATTTTTCTGGCTGCTCTCTTAAGGGCCCGGGTGTGCTCGCTGTACCACGGCGTTGGGCTATTTTCTTTAATCTTCTTTAAGCGCAATGGAGCAACTGCGTCTAAAGTGCTGGAAAAGAGAGAGTTAAACATTTCTGTTGCAATATCAAGTTCTTCTAAGCTATCCGGGATGCTGAGATGATGAAACTGATTAGGAAGATTATTGATAAAGCAATCTTTAGTGGCAGAAGTTATAGGTCTAACGTATTTATAACACGGAGTCGGCTTTGCAGCCTTGGCTAAATGTAATTTACATGAGACTAGATAATGATCTGAGATGTCATCGCTCTGCTGCAGAATTTCAACGGCATCAACATCTATTCCATGTGATAATATTAGATCTAGAGTATGATTACGACAATGAGTAGGTCCTGACACGTGTTGTCTAACTCCAATTGAGTTTACAATGTCTTTAAATGCCAATCCCAATGCATCTTTTTCATTATCTACATGTATATTAAAATCACCAACAATAAGTACTTTATCTGCAGCCAATTCTAATTCTGATAGAAAGTCCGCAAATTCTTTGATAAAATCTTTATGGTGCCCTGGTGGCCTGTATACAGTAGCCAGCATAATTCTCAAATGTGATTTATCGTTTACACTATATATTTTTACATTAAGCACCAATACTTCAAAAGAAGTATATTTAAAGCTAGATTTCTTAGTGGTTTTGAAAATATTACTATAAATTACAGCAACACCTCCCCCTTTGCCTTTCAGACGAGGTTCATGTTTAGAACTGTAATCTTGTGGGGTTGACTCATTTAAAATAATGTAATCGTTTGGTTTTAGCCAGGTTTCTGTCAAACACAGCATATCAAGATTATAATCTGAAATCATATCATTAACTATGAGAGATTTTGAAGTAAGGGATCGAATATTCAGCAACCCAAGCTTTATCATTTGCTCATCTGTATTATATCTGTTTTTTATTTGTTGAACATCAATTACATTTTTAACCTGACGTTTTTTGGATTTCCAAATTCGGGGAACAGACACAGTCTCTATATGATGACATCTAGGTGAAAGAGACTCTATGTGGCTAGACTAACAAATAAACAGACATCACCCGAGCAAATTATTCCGTTACAGTATAGCTGTAATGATTTTATGAACTACTTCAATGAGAAAATAGAAAGCATCCGAAACACAATTGTAAATGTACAATCCTCTATGGTGTCTTATGATTCAGCCTCAATTATCGCCCCTCAAGAACAACTACACCGCTTTACAACTATAGGACAGGAAGAGCTAAATAAACTTATCATTGCATCTAAACCAACAACATGTTTATTAGATCCAATACCAACTAAATTTCTGAAAGAAGTGTTACCTGTAGTGGAAGAGCCTTTTCTTAATATTATTAACTCGTCTTTATCTTTAGGTCATGTTCCAAAAATATTCAAGCTGGCAGTAATAAAACCTCTCATTAAGAAACCGCAATTAGATCCAAATAACTTAGCAAATTACAGACCGATTTCAAATCTTCCATTTATGTCTAAAATACTAGAAAAGACTGTGTCCGCTCAATTGTGCTCTTTCATGCAAGAAAATGAGATATATGAAAAATTTCAGTCAGGATTCAGACCGCATCATAGCACAGAAACTGCGCTAGTTAAAATTACAAATGATTTACTTTTAGCTTCTGACCAAGGCTGTATCTCAATATTAGTTCTACTCGATCTTAGTGCTGCGTTTGACACTATAGATCATAAAATACTCTTGGATCGACTACAAAACTACACTGGTGTTCAGGGACAGGCATTAAGCTGGTTCAGATCGTATTTATCAGACCGTTACCATTTTGTTTGTTTAAATGGGGAAAAATCGAAGATAACGTCAGTAGACTATGGAGTGCCGCAAGGATCGGTGTTAGGCCCTCTGCTATTCTCAATATATATGCTGCCACTTGGTAATATTATAAGAAAACATGGAATTAATTTCCACTGTTATGCTGATGACACCCAATTATATATTTCATCACGACCAGATGAAAACACTAACTCATCAAAATTGACAGAGTGTCTTAAAGATATAAAATGCTGGATGACGCATCATTTCCTGCTTCTAAATCCAGATAAAACGGAGGTATTACTTGTTGGTCCAAAAAACTATCCACAAAACCACTTACAATACAACTTTAATATAGAAGGATGTCCTGTTACTTTATCCTCTACGGTAAAAGACCTGGGAGTTATACTAGACCACAACTTGTCTTTCGAAAATCATATTTCATATGTAACAAGAACAGCCTTTTTCCATCTTAGAAACATTGCTAAATTACGTAACATGCTATCTGTTTCTGATGCAGAAAAGTTAGTTCATGCATTCATGACCTCGAGACTAGATTACTGTAATGCTTTATTAGCTGGTTGTCCTGCATCCTCAATAAACAAGCTACAGTTAGTGCAAAATGCAGCCGCTAGAGTTCTTACTAGATCAAGAAAATATGATCATATAACACCAATTTTATCATCTCTACACTGGTTACCTATCAAGTTCCGTATCAATTACAAAGTACTACTACTGACCTATAAAGCCCTAAATGGTTTAGCTCCTGTGTATTTAATGGACCTTCTATCGCCCTACAATCCACCGCGTTCTTTAAGATCACTAAATTCGAGGCTTCTAGTCATTCCTAGGATATCTAAGTCCACTAAAGGAGGGAGGGCGTTCTCACATTTAGCTCCTAAACTCTGGAATAGCCTTCCTGATATTGTTCGAGGCTCTGACTCGCTGTCCCAGTTCAAAACTAGATTAAAGACGCATCTCTTCAGCCAAGCATTTACATAATGCTTACCTTTTATAATACTGCTGAATCAGATCAAATGCATTTAATACTATAAAACTTGAAGAGACTGTAGGTTATCTGTATAGGTTGCATAGTATTTGCAGTCATTACGTTCCTGTGTATATTGCGTGAATGACGGGTGGTTGGGCATATATTGTGTTGCGGTAGGTAGTATGCCATACGGAACCGTTGTCCACTGAAACTGCCTATTCACGCACCAGTGGGGCTCGACAGCCTTAGTCAACGGGTTGGCGCGTATGGTTGGGTTGCGGAGAGATTGTGAGATTGTGGTTAGGTCTCAGCAGCAGGAGGGACGTATAGGTCAGTAAGCTGGGCTGAGTTGAGTGGGGGACGGAGGGGGGTGATTTTGGGACGCAAGAGTCACTGTCCTCATGTTTTGTCATTTACGCCTGTGTTATGGAAATCATCATTATGAACAGCAGCTACGCTAATTATTTTCCCTTTGCTTTTCTGCTGTTATCTCGAGACGCGAGTACCGAGAAAATGGCGTTCGTCAGCTCCAGTTTGTATCCAGCCTCTCACGGAGACTTCAGATGCTCCAATCACAAAGCCTATGAAGTGACGACTCAACGCCGGCGATATGGACTCTCTATGGTGGACGGCACTGATCCTCAACAACTCGTCTTAAGACCGGCGTGCATACTTGGACTTCCAAAAAATACTCTAAATGTTCCGATCCAATCTGACTTGTAATGCTGCCCGAATCATGCATTGTTCCTTCGTTGGCCAGAGGAGAACTGGCCCCCCGACTGAGCCTGGTTTCTCCCAAGGTTTTTTTCTCCATTCTGTCCCTGATGGAGTTTTGGTTCCTTGCCACTGTTGCCTTGGCTTTTGGCTTGCTTAGTTGGGGACATTTAATATTCAATAATATTATTGATCTGCCTTACTTAAGGTGGACGTTGACGCAATATCTTTTAGAAACAAACTTTGTTATATTGTTTTCATGTTATCACTGTGAAGCGCTTTGATACAATCTGTATTGTAAAAAGCGCTATATAAATAAAGGTGACTTGACTTGACTTGATGGGATTTATCTGACCTTGGTGACGTGAGGCCGCTAGCAGACGGTCGGTTTAGCCAGTCTGTCTGCTTCCTGACCTGAGCCCCAGATTGTCATGTTTTACGTAACTTACGTAACCATCACAATAAACAAATGCATATACAAGTCAACAACACATGGAACAAAGCTTTATTCAAACTACAAGCATGTATTTACAGGCGCTGAACCCCAAATCCTACTGCCATCTCAACACAGCGGTTCCCATTCTGCAGCTTTATTCTGATGAATTCACCAGAGGTGACCGTTCCTTCGTGCCGGAGCTTGTGGAGCAGGTGGAGGGATGGACGGTCTCATAGGGCAGCCTCATAAGGGCACGTTACGTAACGTTAAACTACTAAAGAGTAAACGTTTTAACTGTTCAAGGTGTAAAGGAGTTAGACAGTATAGTATAGTTGTGATTTAGCTGTGAAAACATGTTTTATTATGTATAGCTAACAGGGGAGCTCCAGTAAGCACACGTAACGTTATAAGTTATGTCTCTAAACTGAATTTAAATAACCATATACATCTTAAACACGCTTATTTAAAATGTCTATTTACATCTGAAAGAAAAATATTGTATAAGTATTGCTGATGAGCACATCCCAACATGAATAAGACATCTGAGTGATGAATATGTGCTATTATGTAGGATAATTCACTGTTGTCAACACTGTTTACATTAGACAAATGTGCAATAAATAAGGTAAATAAACAAATCTATAAAGTAACTAAACATGTTATATATTTTATTTGTTCCTTATTACTGTTGATAAATTGAGGAACATTTAAGTTGGATAAAAAGTGAGTTAACACATCAGCTACAACCTCAGCATGTTAATGCAGTATTGAGCTCATAAATCACAGAGGTAACGTTAATATACTACAGAAATGGATAACAAAATCTATTAAATCTTAAGTTGTAGTTTATTTGAATTATTGTAATTTCATGGAGAAATTACAGCACTTTTCTGATTCTTGATTTCTGTGCATTTGCTGCAGAGCTTTTGTGGTGGAGCAGGACCTGCAAGGAAAGATGGCAGCATTTGTTGGGAAAAAAAGGTTTTAGGGATTTTACTCAAATATAAAGGTCATTTTTGTTATTTTGAATACATAAATCAAATGACATTGTGCTGTTAGAATTTTTGTAGGATCTGAAGTCTCCAGACTGGTGTGAGCACTGAGGATGAGGAGCCCAGAGCTGAATCCTGGAAGTGGTGCCATGGATGAGACGCTCCATCTCTCCACCTGCCCTTATGAGACCCTCCATCACTCCACCTGCCCATACGAGACCCTCCATCACTCCACACACTCCACCTGCCCCTATGAGATCCTCCATCTCTCCATCTGCCCTTATGAGACCCTCCATCCCTCCACCTGCTCCACAAGCTCCGGCACGAAGGCACGGTCACCTCTGGTGAATTCATCAGAATAAAGCCCCAGAATGGGAACCGCTGTGTTGAGATGGCAGTAGGATTTGGGATTCAGCGCCTGTAAATACATGCTTGTAGTTTGAATAAAGCTTTGTTCCATGTGTTGTTGACTTGTATATGCATTTGTTTATTGTGATGGTTACTTTTATTTGTTCTTTTACTCATTTATTCATGTTTTTTATTGTTGTCAGTATATAAAATATAATTATTTAATTGATGTATGCATTAATTCATTGCTTGACTGACAATTGAGATGTTTCACTGCATATATCGATATAAATGTATTCATGCATAAGTATGTCAAATGACAAAACAAATAACATTTAGCTTGTTTTATTCAATTATATCATTTTTAGTATGTAAAAAAAGTAATATAATTAAGTATTGGTCAGCATTTAATATTATTATTTTGTTTATGTTTTGAGGTGGGCTAACAATGCAATTCATTCTCAGGTAATATTAATTTTTAAGGAGTGATACTTACATTTTTGGAGTATAAAAGGCAAGGCAAGGCAAGGCAAGGCACTTTTATTTATAAAGCACGTTTAAAACAGCCACTGCTGACCAAAGTGCAGTACAGTCGGTTCAAACAATATAAAATACACAAATACACCAACCAACATAAACACAACATACACCCATCATAAAGCACATCATAAAATTACATTTGACCAAACGCCAAAGAGAAGAAATAAGTCTTTAGTAAAGATTTAAAACTACACAGCAAAAAGTCGAGTGTTGAATTAACTCTCACAGAGTTGATTTCAACACTTTTTGAGAGTTTATATAGCTCCACACTCTCCAGAGTTAAATTAACACTTTTACAATAGTTAAACTTTTAACACTATGCCAGAGTTCCTTCTTTGACTCTATAAAGGTGTTAAAATAACACTGAACAGTGTTGTTTTTCTGAATCCCTTTTAGAGTTAATGTTTTACGTAGAATTAGTAAAAAAAAAAAAAATAACCCTACAAAAAAGTTAAATAAACTCCAGCACACAAAATAATTTCAACTTGTTTATTTTTAATTCTCTTTTGCAGTACAATTTTAAGTTGATTTAAAACATTGCAAAAGAAGGTATGATATACAAAGTTTCATCTGCAACATTGTATGAGCTTTGAATATCAAATGGCTTACAAAATGTAATCTCAGACATTTTTATAACACACCTTTCCTCACTTCGCAGTACTCTGAATGCATGAAGATGCTCATCAAAATTCTCTGTAAATAGTTTGTTTACCAATAGATAAATGAGGTTGTCAACCAAAAGTACATCACTTATTTGACAAAAGATTGGCATTTCATTTTCCATTGCACTGCAAATAACAAGTCCAGCTCTATATTCGACACCATCAACTTTAACCCAACTGGTTGAGAAGACATCTTTTGACAAGATGTTTTCAAGTAGATGATTACTGACCACATTTTCATCTCTAAGGGTAAATGATTTAATCGGGCCATACTCGTTATGTTTGAGGGTAAAGGATTCCCAATGATAAGCAATGGCCATCTGATGCCTTTTAGCCAACGATTTTGTTATGTTTTTGAAATTTTTAAAAAAATCTTTGAACATCTTGTGTTTGGCCTCAAACCTCATAGACCACATAAATAATAAGGGACCAATTTTCCTGATTGAAGAGGGGTAATGGATCATAAAATGATGCTTGGGTATTAAATTTTTATGTGGGTACAAGTACTTAAATAATTTGTGGTGGTCAGCAATCAAGTGCTTCAAATAAACTGTCATGCCTAAAGTGAGACAAGGCGAAAACACAATGTTCATTATTTGAAGTAACAATAACAACAAACTCCAGTGTTTGTTACCTGGAGGAACAATGTCACCAAACAAAAGAGGGAGATTTTTCACGAGACATAATGTCTGAATGGAATTTAAACCAACGTTATTACCAGCACTCTCCAAAATAACCTTTGTGGGGCGGTTTTTACGTTCTAAAAATCCATAATCAAAAGAATAAATCCTTGAAAGCAAGTCCTCTTCAGAGATAAAGTTTTGTGTGAGATAACCAAAAAGCAATTTAGTTTCGTACTGAGCCACACCCTCTAGAAGATCATGCATTATATCGAACGAGTAGTTATCGCAAACATGAAAATACTTCAGTGTATTAAGTGAAGAGTTTTTTTTCAAACCATACAGTGACCTCAATTGCGGGTTTTCCTGGAGAGACTGGCAATGCATTTCAAAGATTTCTTTTCCACGAAGGATCACCTTAGGATCATCCTCACTGTATACCGTTTGAGAATCCTGCTTTTCAATTAAACAAAGGCGACAGAAATGACGGCTACTAAATGACTCATTAAAACCAAGAATTGAGTGCATCCCTAAATTATCGCCAGTTATCTGTGCAATGGTGCCATAAATTTGCTCATCTGAAAATGGAAGACTTATTCCTTGGCTTTCCAGTATCTTTATATCATTTATTATCGGTTCCAGTATGAAATTAAAACCGTACTTACTTACATCTTGTGTGTGAAAAAGTGCTAACAAATGAATGTTCATCAGTACCGAATTAAATTTGGGGGGCAAGTTTCTTACAATAAAATAAAGACAGCCAATTTTGTGAATTACCCGTTTGGAGCCAAGGGGATTGGCAGTTTCAAAATCATCATAGTATATTTGGATTTGTAATGCATGTCTCTTGATGGTAAACAACGGGTGAGTTTTAAAATAACTGCCATCGCTAAAATCTGTAATATTGTCAGTCTCTAATCTACAGTCTTTCCTTAGGAGATCACAAATGTCTGGATTCCTGCACATGAATTCCAAAGTTTTTAGAATTGGCACATAAATAAAAGTATCTTTAACTGGTACTTGGTCATAAGTACCAGATTTCTGATTCAGTCTGCTGTCATATCTCAGTCCGAGCGTTATCTCAACTGGTTCAACCACTCCCCATTTTTCTTTAAAGTATTTATTTCGTTTCCATTCTGTATTCAGATTTGTGAACGGGTTTTCTAATTTCTCAAAAGATTCATTTATCACACATTTGTAGGGGTCACTTGTAGGTAAAGCAGAAAGCATGTTATGCTTTGCTTGTGAGTGAAGTGTATCTGTTAGTTCCTCTAAATCTCCTACAATTGAGGTCACTAAACTGTTTGAAATCCCACTTCCTTGTAATTTTGCCACAATGGATTCACACAATTCTTTAGTTGAATCTTTAGTAAGCTCAGAATCATTGTTCTCAGAGGAAACACTGGAAAGAGGAGATTCATGCTGGGGATTCATTTGGTTGTCTAAAGTATCTAATCGAGATGAACTTGCAAGTGGCTCACTCGAGGAACATCCAACAGTTGAAGTTAGAGCAATTTTCTGAACATTGCTATGAACATTATTAAGGTGCTTACGAAAACCTGCATATGTTTGAAACTGATGCCTACAACCTTGCTGCGAACAAATCAATTTGAACTTAGATCCAGGATAGTAACTATGTTCACCTCTTAAATGTGAAATTAACTGTTGACTGCTGTGGTGCAGTGTCTGACAAATAAAACAGATCAGCATTCTCTCAACAATGCTCAGACTTTAAGACAAGGTTACTGTCTGGTTAAGCAGTCTGGCTCTCAAATCTTTGACTCTGGGTGACTCCTTCATTTTCCCTACATCAATGTTATACAATGTTGTCTGCAGGAATGTGTAAAAGCTCACAAGTGCACTGTCATAGGACAAATTGAAAACAAAATGTGCCTTGAAAAGTTCATCAAATGCCCCAAGGAAGCGGTTTGCCTGACATGGGATGAGATGCTTATCCATGGTGATGTAGAAGCTGTCAATCTTGCTTTTCTGACGTCCAACTGCAAGGAGGTACGGGTGCTGATGCTGGTTGTTTCGGAGGTGCTCCTCCAAACTGCAGCATGACTAGGGTTAGGATGAACACTGAACATTAGACACAAACATAATGTGCAGTCACAGAAAAAACAACATTATAAAACTGATTGTTCAAACATTGACTCATTGAATAGTGAAATATGGGAATGCCAAAGAAGACTTGATTTTAATCTCAATGTTTTGAGCAACCAACAACACATTATTAAAATGCCACTACCTTATGAAAGATTACAAGTCTTTCAACAGCATCACATGCACTGATTTTTGGAGACTTCGGCCCTCCTGGTGGTGGTGGAAGAAGATGTATCAGTAACAGAAGGGATGCCATTTCCTGGTCGTAGACTGAAGACAAAGATTCACATGAATTAATTAACTAAAAACGTCAAATGTAATACTTTTTAAGTTTGATTAAGAACAGAGAGCATTATAAACATCAATTTGTTTTGTTCATGTTTAGCCTAAAATTTGTTTTCCAAATTAAATTAATCCGAAAAACAACCACCTTATAGATGTTGCTCATTTTAAAATTTTTCTCATCAAAACAATACAAGTAACTATAACCGCAAATTTCTTAAATGCTCCAAATCAATTAAATCAAATACAACTTACTTCTTGCCTCATCAAGATCACCTTCTGCTGACAGCAACAACTGACTCAACTCTGCTGTTGATGATAGCCGCTTGGCTTCTTTTATGACATTTGGTCTGAAGAACGTGTCCCACTTTTGAAGCAGCCTGGAAGATATCTCCGCATCAAATAGGAGAGTGAAGTCTTGATCCACCTTTAAGAAAGAATATATTAAACTATAAACAATACTCTCAAATTGCATGCCATTGAAAACATGTTATTGCAAACTTACCAGCCCTTTTGTATCCATGAATCTTGGGAAGGTAGAGAGGATATCAAAACTAGAGCCTGGATCTTTAACAAGCTTCTGGCGATGCTGAAAGGTCTGTCTCATTTTCTGGAAAATTTGTGACTTGTCTGTGGCATGGTTGAGCAAAGACATGGCCTCTTTGCAAGCATCCCCATCAAGCTGATCTTCAAAATTAGTAGCCCTTTGGCATTTAGGGCCTCCTGGAGAAACATCAAGAGGGCTGTCAGCTAGCACAGATCCTCGACGAATCTTCCTGTGGACTGTTTTCATACGCCAGGCGATGTATCCTGTGTTGCTTGCAGCATCATAGAAGTGTTCCTGAAAAAGAGTTTTTTTTTAATCCTTTGTCATGTTAGGATTAAAATATCAAACAATCAAATTTCAATGTCATAGAAACAGCTTGTGTCATAACATTGCAAATAGGACATTAAAGTGGCATGCAAACCATAACAATGACTTACGTAGCCTCTCTTAGAATATGGATCTCTGAGGGAAGGGAACAGCATCACGATGCCATAAGCATACTGTTCTCTGATTGCTTTAGTTGGGAGTTGCCTAAGAGAAAGTATAAAATTAGTTATCGTAATTTACACAATGACAATGCAGTTATTGGTGTGTAAAAAAAAAAAACACGCTAAAATACCCGTGTGTATCAATCATGTGAGACACCAGAATGTTTATCATGTGTCTTCTTGTGGCATCTGTAAGAGTTTCTGTTTCTTGATACTCCTGTAGTACTGCATCACCACCAGACTTGAATTTAAGCACATCTTCAACCAACTAATAAAAAAATGAGAATGGCGATTTACACATTTGTAAAAACTCAGAGGGGGGTGTTAAAAGGGATAGTTCACATAAAAATTTAGGTAAATTCTGCCACTAAGTCTACTCCCACCACCACTTTCAAGTCCCAGATATGTTAAGACATCATTAATGTAATCCAAGAGACTGTAGTGGATAAACCTCAATTTTATGAAGTGACGTGTGCGCAAAAAAGCATAATTTACCACTTTATTTACAAAATATTATTCTATAACTCGCGTTTTTGCAAGAACTCGTGGAAACACAAAACGTGACGATGTGCTCTTGAGGACGTGCGTTGGAGATTAAAATTTTGTAAATAAAGTGGTTAAATTATGGTAAAAAAAGCACTTGTTCTTCATAAAATTGAGGTTAAACCACTAAAGTCACATTAATGAGGACTTAACTACCTTTCTGCAGCTATAAATTGGTAGTTGTGTGGGTTGTCAACAGATTTGGTATGAAACAAGGGTGACAAATGAATGACATAATTTTCATTTCTGGGTGAACTAACCATTTAAGAGTAGCACAAAAATCAAGCTTTGTTCTAACCTGTTTAGCAGACAGTGCAGATGTATACTCAGTTCTCTGTCTTTTGTTAGCGACCTCATCTAAGATTACAGTTGATGCACTTGAGCTGCTTGAGTCAGATGTCTCAGATATGGAAGAGTAGTCTGAAAATTCTAAAGAATTAGAAAATATTTTAATGACCAGCAAAAGGATCAGAAACATGAAATAGTTAATTTATTATACATTTATTCAGAGTGCTTGATAATACCTTCCTCCTTTCAAATTCAATAAAACTTACCATCGTTTGAGAAAACGGTCAGCACCACATTGCCTTGTCCCACGAGGTCGCTGAATATTTCTGCATCGACTTCAGTCCCTGTTGCATCCTTGTATGAAACTTTTGCATCCGGAGGCAAGCAAAATCTCTCTATGACTGAAAAAGATGAGAAGATAAAAATGAATGTACTTTTTACATGTAAAAAAAATCATACAACATTTATATATAAAATAAGTATCATATTTTAATTAAGTGAAATAAAACATACCTTTTAGATGAAATAGCATAAAGTCAAACCGTCCTTCAATACAATCCAGTTTCACATACTTCTGTTGTTCGCTGTACTTGACCTGGACCAGCATTTTTTTTTTAACTGCAATGGCGTATGACAACGTAAATCAGAGTAAATGAAGAACACTGCACTACATATACTTTAAACATCAATATATCAATGTGTGGATGCACAAAAGTCACTTAAGTTATTTTAATTAAAATTTGGCTAGTAACATTTTGATCCCTTGTTAGTTAAATCAAAACGAGGGAGCGTATAACTGTTAGTAAGTTACATGACCACGATCATAAATGGATATCGTGTATTCATGCATATATAACGTTATAGAGAGAGAGAGAGATGATACCGTGGCCACGAATGAATAATTCGTTACCTAATTATAAATAAAATAATTCAATTTAGATTTATGTCAGTTAACGTTAGGCTAAACTAAATCGTGACCACGTAGGCCTTCATCATGTCCTCGTTTTAATTTAAATTATTAACTTACGTGTCTGCATGTTCTAAGGCTACGTAATATATGTCATATTGTACATGCTGCTGTTGCATTCATATCATCAATCATAAATGTTTAAGAAGTTTGATTTAATTTGACTTACCGTTCAAACCTACACGAGGACATTGGCGGCACTTTCTCCAACGAACGAAGAAGTGAAATGCGACCGCGTGTGCGCGGGCGCAACTGGGCGGAGTGTAACTGTGTATTACAGGAGTTGTTTTAACACTGATGATCAACTCTGTCAAATAACTCCAACTCCGAACACCATTTTACTCTAAATGTGTTAAAATTACTCTTTGGGTGTTAAAATCAACTCGGAAATGTTTAACACTCAAATTCTAACACTCCAATTTTTGCTGTGTATCAACAGTGGGAGATAGCCTTAGATGATCCGGCAAATCATTCCACAGACGTGGAGCAGCGACAGAAAATGCACGATCCCCTTTTAATTTCAGTCTAGATCGTGGCATAGTAAGCATCAACTTGTTCGAGGACCTTAATGGTCTAGAACATTTTCTGTGGAGAAGATCAACAGTTTTCTCCAAAGGAGAGATCTTCGAGCAGCTGCCCGTCTCCTTTGTGCAGACATTACAAACGCAGAGGGAAACTGTTCTAGGTTGTGCTGTCGAGTTACTGATGTTATGAAGTGTTAGTGCACCTGTCACTCATATAATTTAAAATTATTACATACAAGATCATGGAAAGATACCATAGTTGTATCTAACAATGAACAATCATGATGACAAAACAGAAAACATAAAGATCATTGGTTTGTGTACATTATAATATGATATTTATACACAGGAAAAAAGAACAATAACAAGGCTAAATATCTTTAAATAGTTCTTTAATACATTAAAAAAAACTGTTGTTATAAGTCTGAGGGATGAAACGAGAGGTTTCATCAAGAAAAAGAGGAAAACTTAAAGGAGAAACTTTTTGGGTATAAAATAAAGAAATTAACAACATATTCAAGAGATGACGATTTGGGGGGTTTCTTAATAAATAAATATATCGTTATAGCCTAAGGATAAAACTGGGTCACATTAGTAGGGTTTAAAATATAACAACTTAAATCAACTATTCACCAAATAAATGGGCAGCTCTTTCTTCAACAATACTACCACAAAATGAGCAAGTTTCATCAATATCAAGATATTTACAGATAGATCAGATGAATTAAACGTGTCGTTCATATATTTTAAGTTGTCGCGCTTGTGATAACGCGTCGTAGGTCACATGATAACGTCAACATAGCAGATGTCCGGATCGCATTCATACTCAACGAGATTTGGCTATAAAGTACCTACTCTTTTCGAGCTCGTTAAGTAAGTACTTATTGAAATTAAGTACCTACTCATTGAGTATGCGGTTTGGAACGCAGCCCCTGACTTTACAAAGCTAACAGAGATCGCTGTAACTGCAGATAAAGATGTTTTGAAGACAATAAACATGATTGCAATTATATTTGATTTACCTGTGTTCTTCGAGCCATGTCAGGTATTTTCATAATAATAGATTATATTTATAATGTAATGCTAATCGATATATAGGCAAGGCAAGGCAAGTTTATTTATATAGCACATTTCATACACAATGGTAATTCAAAGTGCTTTACATAGGAGGAAATAATTAAAACAGTTTAGAATAAAAAATAAAATAAAGTACAGTAAAAACAGTCGGACGAACATTGACACAGTGCTCATTCAGTAAATGCATAGCTAAACAGATGTGTTTTGAGTCTGGATTTGAATGTGACTACTGTAGGAGCACATCTGATCTCCTCTGGAAGCTGGTTCCAGCTGCGGCTGGCATAATAGCTAAAGCAGACTCTCCGTGCTTAGAGTGAACCCTTGGTATTTCTAACTGATGTGATCCTAATGATCTGAGTGATCTGTTGGGTTTATATTCAGTGAGCATATCTGCAATATATTGAGGTCCTAGCCCATTGAATGATTTATATGCCAGTAATAATACTTTAAAATCAATCCTAAATGTAACTGGGAGCCAGTGTAAAGACCTGAGGACTGGTGTGATATGTTCAAATTTTCTGGTTCTGCTCAGAATCCTGGCAGCAGCGTTCTGTATGAGCTGCAACTGTCTTATGGTCTTTTTAGGAAGGCCAGTGAGGAGTCCATTACAATAATCCACCCTGCTGGTGATAAAAGCATGCACAAGTTTCTCTAAGTCTTGACTGGAAACAAAGCATCTAATTCTTGCAATATTTTTCAAATGATAGTATGCTGATTTAGTTATTGCTTTGACATGACTACTGAAACTAAGGTTTGACTCTAGAGACACACCAAGATTCCTGACTTGATTTTTAGTTGTTAGACCCCTAGCGTCAAGGTATGCATTTACCTTGAGAACTTCATCTTTGTTTCCAAACGCAATGACTTCAGTTTTGTCTTTGTTTAACTGAAGAAAGTTTTGGCACATCCAACCGTTTACTTCATCAATGCATTGGCACAGGGAGTCAATGGGGCTGTAGTCGTTAGGCGATAGGGCTAAGTAGAGCTGTGTGTCGTCTGCATAGCTGTGGTAAGAGATTCGGTTCTTTCTCATTATTTGGCTCATTGGGAGCATGTACAGGTTGAATAGGAGTGGTGCAAGAATTGAGCCTTGAGGGACTCCGCATGTCATGGATGTCCACTCAGACTTATGGTCTCCTATACTCACATAATAACCTCTCCCTTCTAAGTATGACCTGAACCATTTTAGGACTATCCCAGAAAGCCCCACCCAGTTTTCCAGCCTGTCAAGAAGTATGTTGTGATCGACAGTGTCAAATGCAGGACTGAGGTCGAGTAGTACCAGCACTGATAATTTGCCTGTATCAGTATTTAAGCGAATATCGTTTATTATCTTTATGAGAGCTGTCTCTGTGCTGTGATGCGATCGGAAACCAGATTGAAAATTGTCAAAGTATCCATTCAAGCTTAGGAATTATTTCAGCTGATTGAAGACAACTTTTTCAATGATCTTGCCTATGAAAGGAAGATTTGAGATCGGTCTATAATTGCTTAAGATGGTCTTATCCAGATTGCTCTTTTTCAGGAGGGGCTTGACAACTGCAGTTTTCAGGGAGTTTGGAAAACTCCCAGAAAGAAGTGAGGCATTTACCACTTCTAGGAGATCTGCTTCTAAGCTGTTTAACACACTTTTAAAAAAAGATGTGGGAAGTGTGTCAAGGGCGCAGGTTGATGTTTTAAGGTGCTGTACGGTTTCTTCCAAAATTTTGCCATCAATTTCTTCGAAAACAGACATAGTAACTACTTTCTCAGGTAGTGGTCTGATCTGTTTGACCCCAGCGCAACTCAAGGATGAGCTGATCACCTTTCTGATATTATTGATTTTCTCAGAGAAGAAAGAAGCAAACTCACTGCACTTGATGTCTGAGAGCATTTCACTGGGAATCTGGCTTGGGGGGTTTGTCAGTCTCTCTACAGTAGCAAAAAGAGTGCGTGTGTTGTTTAAGTTGCTGTTTATAATATTCGAGAAGAAAGTCTGTCTAGCTTTGCCTAGTTCCATATTAAAAGCATGGATGCTGTCTTTGTAGATGTTATAATGTACTACAAGTTTTGTCTTCCGCCACATGCGCTCTGCTCTTCTGCATTGTCTTTTCATGTTTTGCACAGCTGTTGAGTTTCTCCAAGGTGCTTTTTGTCTACCACTCTTCCTGACTTTCACAGGAGCAATATCATCAATTACACTTTTAATTTTTGAGTTAAAAGATTCAAGGAGAAAATCAACAGAGTCAGCAGATATGCTTGGTTTTAAAGATATAGCCTTCATAAATAGGACACTAATGTTCTCATTTAAGCATCTCTTCTTGACAGACACAGATCTAGCTTCAATGGCAGGAGAGATCAGTATATCAAAGAAAATACAGAAATGATCAGACAGTGCTACATCCTTGATAACAATCGATGAGATGTTTAGACCCTTACTGATAAGTAAATCTAGAGTGTGTCCACGATTATGTGTGGGTCCATGTACATGCTGAGTCAGATCAAAAGTTTTGAAAACAGTTTTGATTTCTTTTGCCATATTGGTTTCTGCATTATCTATGTGAATGTTAAAATCTCCAGCAATGGCAAAACAGTCAAACTCAGAGGAAATTGTTGATAACAGTTCTGTAAATTCCTCAGCAAAAGCTGGAGAGTATTTTGGAGGCCTGTAAATAATGATAAGTAAAATACGTGGAGCACCTTTTAACACAATACCCAGATATTCGAAAGACGGGTAATTCCCAAATGATATTTGCTTACATTGATAGACATCTTTAAAAAGAGCAGCTACGCCCCCGCCTCTCTTTACCGCTCTGCAAACACTCATAAAAGTAAAGTTAGGAGGGGATGTTTCATTGAGGACTGTTGCACTGCAGCTGTCTTCTAGCCAAGTTTCATTTAGAAACATAAAGTCCAGGTTGTATGTGGTTATTAAGTCGTTGACTAGAAGTGATTTATTTTTAAGTGAGCGGATGTTTAAAAGTGCTAACTTAACAGTCTTACTTTTTGTCCCCACAGCGATCTTAGTTTGCCGTGTGATAGGCACCAGATTAGATGGGTTTGCTGTATGGCTTTTGAAGGCCTTAGATTTTCTATCATGTAATTGAACAGCAATAGAGAAAGATACAGGCACACTGGGTTCCCGCTTGTTTTGTAAACATTTAAGAAAGTTACTGTTATCATAGCGGGTACCCGACATATATCACTGAGAGCTGGTATCAGTTGTTTTTGGTTCACCGCGAGCCGCTGGAGGATGGTGTGTGCCCTGGCGCTGTGGCAGAGGCCGAAGAGCTCTCACAGGAGGAGGAGGAGGGCGAGCTGGGCCCGCAGGCTTTGGTGGTTGTGGGGCCTGCCGTTTTTTGGTTGACATCTGGGGGCTTGCAGCAAAAGAGTGGGATAGTTTGGTTCCAGCATACACCAGTTGTTCCATTTTCTCTGAGAAGCACAGAAGTGGAGTTGCTGGAGAGAGGGATAACGTGTCTGGTGAGAGGGGCTGTTGTTCTGGTGTTATCGGAGGCTGTAATATGCTGTCCTGTATTCCCTGGCTGTTTTCCAGAAAGTCGTCCTTGGGTGCTGAATCTTCTAGCAGTTCTAATATGTCACAGTCTGTTTGTGGTGAGCTCTGTGGGCAGGGCTCAGCTGAGATTGTGTCCGTGAGCAGAGGTTGTTGTGGCTGAGTGGTGTTATCATTGTCCTTGTGTGATGTGTCGGCCGCATGTCCATTCAGGTGCATAAGTGAAGTCCTGTGGTCATTCATACTGTGTCCAGGTGTGTGTGTGCCATTCAGGTTGAGTGGATTGGCACACACTGCAGAAGGATGATGGAGGGAGAAGTAGATATTGTCCTTTAGCACTCTTGAGCCAAGTTTGTTTGGGTGGAGCCCATCCTGTTGAAACAGTTGCCTCTGACTCCAGAAAAGATTGAAGTTGTCAATGAAGTTCACTCCTTTTATATTGCAGGTTTTTTGCAGCCATGTGTTAAGCCCAAGCAACCGTGAAAACCTGTTTGTTCCCCTTGCTGGGAGTGGTCCACTGATGAATGTCTGAACTTTTAAGTGTTTCAAAAAGTTCCTTGAAATCCTTCTTAAGGAGTTCTGACTGCTCTTTATGAATATCATTCTTCCCCACATGAACAATGAGTCGATTTGCAGTCTTATGTTTCATCAGAATGTTCTGAAGTTCCTTGTTTACATTAGAAGTCGTTGCTTGTGGAAGGCAGCATGTAGTTGTGTCCCTGCTAATAATGTTTCTGATTATCGAGTCACCCACTATGAGAGTCCTGGGCTCGGCTGCGCTCTGAGCTGAGTGCCGCTGTCTGCTCGACCTTGAGCGCCAGTTAGCATTAGTGTTAGCTACTGGCTTATTCATTCTGTGTTCGATCACATTCATTACATTCAGGGATTCCTCATTCATTAATACTTCAAATCTGTTCTCAAGATGTATAGGCGGTGGTAGGAGACCAGTGTTTGCAATCCTTGTCAGAGCCGTATCTGGGGTACAGGATGCTACTGCGGCAATGTGTGATGCTCGTGACAATCTGATGTCTCGAGTGCCTTTGGGTCTCGCTCCCTGTTTGTGCCATCGATTTGTAAGTCGATCGGCTTGTTTCTCTACACTCAGTATAGCCTGTCGAGGAGCACTAGATTCATGGGACTCACCGGCTGTATGCTGAGGGCGTCCATGATGAAGCTCTATTGTGTGTTCCGTCTGGTTTGGTGGTCCCACAAGTAACTTTGTTTCAAGAACTGCAATCCTTTGTAAAAGTCTCTGGCAGTTAGTGCAGCAAGTAGATTCCAGAAGAGGCATTTTCTCTTATCCTTATGAATGTAGGGAGTTGTGTTTTCTCTTCCCCGGAATGTAAGCTTTCAGTGGGAGGCTGGTCGGAGAAAAGAATTCTGCTTTTTTCTAGTAATCAAGCGTTTGAGCACTGTACTGATTTGCTGAAGTTAAAATTAGGTGATAAAAAGAAAATAAAATATAAAAATATAAACGATAGAGCAATAAAAAATATAAAAGCGATAGAGCAAAGCGCGGAGCAGTAAGCAAGAGCGTCCGAACAGTAGCTGAGCAGGAAGTAGTTTTTTTATAGGAAGTATATGATATAGACTATCATTTGTCCAGAATACTGTAAAATAATATATTTTCTGTCTGATTTTTTTATCTGAAGCCAAATCAGATCACAGAAAGTTATTTAAAACACTCGACTTGCGCTATAAAGTAAGTTTGGAGCACAAACACGTTTTTAATCTCATAAATTGTCGTGTATTGATGGTGTGCTAAGCTAACATGTTAGCTTGCTCTGTGCACCTGCTAGCACATTAGCTGTTATTTTTATGATTTTTTCTAAATAAGAATGCTTACTGAAATTTTTCTTTTTTCAAAAAGGCCATTTGATACAGTTTAAAATGTGAAGAGAGAACTTTGGTAAAAGAAATTAGGGATTAAAACAGCGTGAATAACCAGCCGTTAGTGATTATAATGCAGACAAAAGAAAAGCATATTTAGACCCATAACCAGGCCGGAGAGGTGTGAATGTGTACAGGGGAGACTGACACTGAATGGGGCTCGTTTGCACCACAAAACAATAGAGACAATAGACTGAATAGATGCTTAGAAGATGACAATAAACATCAGTTTGCATTTTAGAGTCTAATCAAAATAAAGTCATATGACATGATCTTGAAAAACATTGAACTAAATACAGAGTTTTAGACTTACCATCTTCAGATTTTAAATATAACATGGTCAGACATGTGGCTTTAGCTGCAGTGCATTTCTAGATTGCTACAGTGCCAACTTCAATTTTATTTTCATGAAGATGTTTCATAAAAAATCATTTCTAATAACTTTACAAAACTTTTAAGCTATTTATAACTCTTTTTTTCATTATGACAATAATTAATTCTACATTTACAATAAACTGCCAGGTGTTAGCTTTCAAATGAGATCATACTTGTGCTTTTAGTACAACGGGTTCATGAACTGTATCCGTTTCAGTTTGTGTATGCCATTTCTGGGGATTTTTCAAAAGTGTGGTTGCAGCTTAACAGGTTAATATCTCAGAATTATGAGATACATTTTTCTTGAAAAACATTTTTTTCACTCTGTTTTTATGAATTAATGAGTTACTCATAATTTTGAGATAATTAAGTCATTAATTCAGAAAAACAGAGCAAAAAAAAATTTTCCGTGAAAAATTGTCTCGTAATTCTGAGATAATTAACTCGTTAATTCAGAAAAACAGAGCAAAAAATTTTTTTCCGTGAAAAATTATCTCGGAATTCTGAGATAATTAACTCGTTAATTCAGAAACACAGAGCAAAAACTTTTTTCTGTGAAAAATGATCTCGAAATTCTGAGATAATTAAATTGTTAATTCAGAAAAACAGAGCAAAAACCTTTTTTCCGTGAAAATTATCTCGTAATTCTGAGATAATTAACTCGTTAATTCAGAAAAACAGAAAAACTTTTTTCCCATGAAAAATTATCTTTTTTTCCTCAAGTGAATGCAATGCGCTTCTGTACAACAACATACAACATAGAACGCAAACAAGTTTACAAATTAGAGATTTACTTACTAGTCCATCAATAAGAATGCCAGGTCAGCATCACTGTTGCATCAAGTGCTGCTTTTTAGCTCTCACCAACGAGTGAAAGCCTGACCGAGTGGGAGTCTTGTCCGGTTCCTCGCACGGTCAGATTCTCTTTCTTTTCCTGGGGGCTGTTTACACATCGTTTTCTCAGATCGGATATGTTTTTGCAAAACGGATATAATTACGATCTTCAATTCCCGCACAATATGCAGATTTAATTGAGTGCACGTCACCGAATGCAACAGATATGAGCTGCATTTTATTGATCATCAGCTAAAATTTCAAAATCAAAGACCGCAATAAGAAAGAGTGGCAACAGCCCTGGTAAGATCATTTAGTTTCTTTGCTTTTAATGAAGATGATTGTGTGTTAAGCGTCTGCAACTTTCACTATACTACTCTCTGTGAGGAACGGAAAAGGGCAGAGTCAAGTCAAGTCAAGTCATCTTCATTTATATAGCGCTTTTAACAATGGATTGTTTCAAAGCAGCTTTACAGAGATAAACATATAATTTAAGGTAACAGATTGTTTTGGCTTTATAGCGGTTCTTGAATAATGTTATTTCCAGCTAAAGTTAACTTTGATTGATTCAGAGGCTGCATTGAAATATTCTCCAACAAAACTGTTAAAGGGGTCAAATAATGCCATTTTTGTACAAGTTAATATGAATGTTTAGGGCAGGGGTCTCCAACACGTCGCTCGCGAGCTACCAGTAGCTCGTGGCCTGATTGGAGGTAGCTCGCCAAGGGTCCGTTCACATTAACTGTTCGTTATTTCAAATGTAGGCGCGTGGGCAAGCGCGCTCATAATTGAAGCGACACGCTCATTTTTTCCAGGCGCAGCGAGATGAGAAAATCTCAACTTTTCAGAATGCCGCAAGCGCACCGCAGGTCATGTGACAAGAACCAACCAATCAGCTTCACCCTTTCCGTAACAACATTGAAAGCTCAGTCAACATGAAGGATGGGGGTGCACCCAAACACTACGGGTGTTTTTCTCTTCTCCGTAAATAAATCTTACAGCAAGCGTTTTTCGGTCGTGGAAATCCATTAGCTACTAAAACTTCTTTGTCGTTGTGGAGAGCGCAGTGCAACGACAGACGCCACGGGAAAATCGGACCGAATTTTACTATTAATAATAAAAGATAACCTAATGTGCATTGTAAATGTCAGTAATTTATCTTTTTTGACTCATTCTTTGTATAAAACTGATTTAAAGGCTAAAATATGTGAGGTTTATCTTTTTATAAAACCTTTTTTGTCAAAACTTTATTTGAACTTGTACATGTTAGTAGATAACATGTTGCAAGACACTCCTTTAAAATCTGGCCATCATTTTTAATGTTATTATTTTAATATTTGTGCAAACAAAAAGTGCATATTGATACTATTTTTTTGTTATTTGCTGGTTTTCGACATAAAACTTGGTGAATTGATTTTATTTAGTAGTATTAGTACTTTTTGAACATGATTCTGTGATAACCGTGATCATTTTGGTCACTATAATCATGAAATTAAATTTTCATGCCATTTCATCTCTAGTTATGATCCACTATAAAATCAACTATAATTATGTGTTTACAGTATAATATGCAAAGTACAATTTTCTATAAAAAAAAAAAATCTCTGATTCTGTTCTTTTCTCTGACATTTAAGGGTGACATATATAGGCCTACAAAAACTCTTTTAGGTCTAAAACAGTTTGGATAGCTGTTAATATGAGAGTTATGAGACATTATTTAAGAGATTTAAGTATTGTATTACATGAGTAGCTCTCGGCCACTTTCATTTTTAAAAAGTAGCTCTCAATTGAAAAAAGGTTGGAGACCCCTGGTTTAGGGTCTAAATTAAAACTTTGTAATATACTTTTATTAAAAATTCTCATTAGTATTTTAAGAAAACACTAATTTTACCTGGTCAAAAACAGCTCTGTTTTCAGCACGCCGTTTCAGTGCATATGCCTTTAAATGATAATGAGCTTCGCTGACTCCGCCCCTCTGTTCTGCTGGCGTTTTGACACAACAGCACGTGGAGTGTTGCCTTGACAACAGTTGAGGGTATATTTAGAGAGAGAATGGCAGCGGGAGTCTCTGAGGACACATCTGTGCACAGGGTCGGCGCCAGGACGTACGGAACGAGGGGGCCTCGATGTGTCACTGGGGGGGCCTACCATACACCCACTTTTAATATTTTTTTTTTTTTTTTTTACTGATGGGACGATATACAGAGCAACGCTGCCTACAGCATTCTCATAAATAATAAAGACCAGCACTGGCTATATAATCAATCATACTAGTAACAAAGACAAAAAAGCAAAAACACAAACTACCTTTAGAAAAGCTGCAGTCGACGAGTGGAAGTGTGAAACTTTCTCAGAACGAGGTCTTTCCATTCGTTGCGTATTTTCTTTGTAAGGTCCCGCTCAAATGCAAGTTGCACGAGCTGACCCTTACGGGTGTGGTTCATTGCTCGTCTGTTGTCCGTGAAAACGTTCTTGAGCACAGAAAATGAGTTCTCACACATAGCGGTAGAAGCCCCGAATGTGACAGCGAGTTTAAGTGCGGACAACACACTAGGCATAGCTTCAAGTACTTTGTGGTGTTCAGAGAGAAGTCTCCTAGTAGTCGCATCTGCTGGCTTTCCTCCGTTTTGATTCTGGAGATATATTGCTTTGCAACAATGCACTCCGTTTCCACAATGGTAGAATTAGTTAAATCCATGATGGGCTTTATGGACTTTACATCCAAAAAGGTCTCATTTTCTGGGTCAAGAGCGGCAAGTGCAGCGGCAAATTTTGAATTACGTTCACTGAAACGCACTTCAATTTCACCAAGAATATGATCCAAAGCACTGAAGTACAGTAGGACGTAATCAACCAATTACATACAATCTGCTAGTGACGTAATTTATTAAAGCGCCTGTCGCGAGTGCAAATGCAAAGTTGCAAATCAGATTTAATCATGGTAAAACTAAATTAATTTACAAAATAGTTAAAAAATATATATATATAGTTAAGTTAATTATAATATGTCAGGAATAAGAGGGCACAGTGGAAGCGTCCCTGTTGCTGAGTCTCAACGGCTGAAATCGCGTTCCGAGGCATGTTGGTGCGCTGACTAGAGGTGAGGGGGCACAGTGACCTAGGTGGCCGGGCCAGGCCCCCTGGGGCCCCCTCGTGGCGCCGACCCTGTCTGTGCAATCGCATCAGTTTGAACCGGAGTCGGACCCGGAACAAGATGACGGTCGGGGATCCTCGTTTATAAAGCAGTCTGGTGAGAAATGATTCGCGCAAACATGAAACCATTGACGTTGCTCGTGGGGAATATTCCCTTCAAAAACAAAACTCAGCCACTGCGTCTTCAGCGGTTCGGATTTAGGAACATCAAAATGACTGCTGTGTTCGTTATTACACCCAATGGCGGACTATGATGACAGCTCGCTCAGGGCGGGTCTGTGCTGAAACGCTGCTGTCAATCAACAATCATGGGAGGGGCGTCCGTTTTATTGACATCACAAAAACGAACGGCTCAATTTGAGGCAGGGGAAAACATATAAATAGATTAAATCAAAAACACTGGATGGATTTTTATCATTATATGATGGTTGTGTACAGACACTGCCAACACACATTTCAGTACAATCAACTTGTAAAAGTGCATGTACCATTATATGACCCCTTTAAGGAATATGGTTAACGCCAATAAAGAGCTCAGTATACAAAAAGGGAGACCAGGAGACAATTCTCACGAAGTGTTAGTTACATACGGTTTTAGTAACAGTTCATTGTTCTATCAATGTAGCAGAAAATCATGGGACTCCACATGCAATCCTTGTGCTATTTATTAGCTTTATCTAATTACCATCATGTTTCTAAGATTCTATGAATATAAGAAGATGCAAACATATAGAACATATTAAATTTCTTCCACAATTCCCCTCTTTTTATCATTGATAGATAACTAAAATAATAAGACAGCAAATTTAAGTCATTACATCACACTTATACTCTTCATCTCTGATTTCCATATAAATTATCACTCTTCTTAACCTTTTGAAATAAGGTTTTAAAAGAAGAAAGCTTAGGCTGTTTTTTTTTTTGTGTGTGTGTGTGGGGGGGGGGGATAGTCCCTTAAGTATTTAGCAAGCAAGTAAAGCATTTATCTGAAGCCGGGCTAAATGAATAAACACTGTTATTGCACTCCTGACATAAAATCAGACCCACAGTCACCTCAGTATAAACAAGAAATAGAATATATGTTCAGAATAGGAAAAAACATATCTTAACTTAATGCATTTCACTGTAACTTCAGCTGGTTGTGTTATCATCAAATTTCATGGTTTTAGACATACATCATTAAATTGATCCTGATCATTAGACAGTTGAAGCATTTGGTATGAGATTGTTTTGTCACCAGTCTCTGTAACAAAGCTGAAATACTTTGAATTACACATGGTAGGCACATCAACACCAGGGGCCTGTACCATGAAGCCGGTTTAGGTTGATAGCCTGATATGTTTCAATTTAGTTTGCGCCAACCCTGGGTTTTAGGCGCCATAAAAGTGGTTTGGCTTTTAGCAGTGTTCATCACCATAGTAACTTACGCTCCACGGCTAACCTGGTCCGGGGCAGGTTATGTTAAGAGATCTCAAACCAAACTTAGACCAATCAGCTGTGAGCAAAGTGACATGTCTGACACGATAAAGTCACTCCACCTGTTTCTACTCCAAATTAAGGGTCACTACATAGCAAATGATTTTTAAAGACAAAATCGTCTGGCTTTTAGTTTTTTGTAATGCTTACAGTTCATCAATTATTATTCCGCAGATTTTAAATGAATAAATATATAAAGGTAATATAAATAATTATATAATAATTCATTACATTTATATAGCGCTTTTTTCGGCACTCAAAGCGCTTTACATGGAAGGGGGGGATCTCGTCAACCACCAGCAATGTGCAGCTCCACCTGGATAATGCGACGGCAGCCATATTGCGCCAGAACACCCACCACACACCAGCTTACTGGTAGAGAGGAGACCAGATGAAGCCAATCAGTATATGGGGATGATTAGGAAGCCATGATGGACAGAGGCCAAGGGGAAAATTTGGCCAGGATGCCGGGGTTACACCCCTACTCTTTTTCCACATTTAATGACCACAGAGAGTCAGGACCTCGGTTTAACTACTCATCCAAAATACGCTTTAGAGTCAATAGATGAAGCTATAAAATGACTACATGTGAGCTTAAATGTTCAATTCTCTCTATACCTTTATCAACTGTGTAAACTAACTTCACAACTTTTACTTGCACTGATATACAGTAGCAAGACTTCTTTTTAGTAGTCCTCTTTCATAGACAGCTATTTTCTTCTTGCGGTGTAAATTTGTTTAATACTGTCTAAAATTGTCTTAATACTGTAACAGTTCCACTATTACAGGGTGTAATTTTCTCCCGGCCACTAGGGGTCACCGGGGAGAATGTTGTCACTAGGACGTGGTTTCTTTAAAAGAGGGAGAGAAGAAGTAGGGAGGACAGCTGCTATGGGGAGATGGGCTGCGTTCCAAACCGCATACTTCCCTACTATTTAGTATGGGAAAAAGAGTAGGCGAGCAAAAAAGTATGTATGAATCCAAAAGAGTAGGCGAGAATTACCTGGGTGACGTACTAATTATCGCGAGATTCAACTTAAGTGCGTTCGAATATGCCTACTTTCCTACTATATAGTAGGCGAAAACAGTACGCGAAGGAAGGAGTACGTTCGAAACATCAGTAATAATTCATTACATTACATTTATATAGCGCTTTTCTAGGCACTCAAAGCGCTTCACATGGAAGGGGGAATCTCCTCAATCACCACCAATGTGCAGCATCCACTTGGATGATGCGACGGCAGCCATAGTGCGCCAGAACGCCCACCACACACCAGCTTACTGGTGGAGAGGAGACAGAGTGATGAAGCCAATCAGTGTATATATATATATATATGGGGATTATTAGGAGGCCATGGAGGCCATGATGGACAGAGGCCAAGGGGCAAATTTGGCCAGGATGCCGGGGTTACATCCCTACTCTTTCGAAAGACATCCTGGGATTTTTAATGACCACAGAGAGTCAGGACCTCGGTTTAACGTCTCATCCGAAGGACGGTGCTCTTTGACAGTATAGTGTCCCCGTCACTATACTGGGGCGTTAGGACCCACACAGACCACAGGGTGAGCGCCCCCTGCTGGCCTCACTAACACCTCTTCCAGCAGCAACCTGGTTTTCTCAGAAGGTCTCCCATCCAGGTACTAACCAGGCTCAGCCCTGCTTAGCTTCAGTGGGCAACCAGTCTTGGGCTACAGGGTGATATGGCTGGCTAAGTATCAGTATTCATAAAAGAGTAGGCGAGAAGTTCCCGGATGGCTTACTGCTTCCGGCCCGGTTTTTGAGTGCTGTCCGATGCGTACTTTTCTATCCCAGGAGGCCACGCGAGAGGATACGTCATATAAAAGAATAAGAAGGATAGGTCATACTCGAACATGACGCCGGACGAAATCATGACGGACGAGAGTGTTTTCAAATGTGAGTATTAGATATTACAAATCAAATGATCGCATGTGTTGAACTACTGTACCTGTTGAATTGTTGAAGGTGTAAAGACGCTATATAGCAGCTAGTATGATAAATTTGTGATTTTGCTGTAAATCACATTTTATTGTATAGCTAACAGAGGAGCTCCAGTAAGGACACATACGTCTCCAAACTGGATTTGCATACATTTTAAACCGTATGCATCTTAAATAATTACTAAATGTGTATTTAATATCTGGTAAGAAAATCTAATATAAGAATTGCATATTTCTACTTCTAATAGATATGAAATAGACTTCTGAGTTATGTATGTGTACTATTGTTTAAGATAATTCACTGTTGTCAACACTGTTTTCATTCGAATGTTTAATAAATTTACATAAAGTAACTAAACATAAGTAATCTATTTCATTTGTCCATTCGTACTGTTGAAAAATGGTGGAACATTTATGATCAACATGTAAATGTAGTATTGAGCTTATAAATCACAGAGGTAACGTGAGTCTTGTCTGGATGTTGCAGGGACGGATGAGCACACGCGTCTGCTTATCCGGTGGAGAGTGGCTCATGAAGCGCTCTTCACTGGAAAGCGGAATGCTGCCATCAAAGGCTTTGAGTGAGTATACAGAAATAATTAAAAATCTATTTAATCGTTTATTTGTAGTATATTTCAACAGAGATATTACAGCACTTTTTTGATCCTTGATTTCTCTCTTGCTGCAGATCTTTTGTGGAGGAGCAGAGCCTGCAAGGCAGGGTGACGACGTCATTTGTGAAAAGAAAATGGGAAAACCTTAAACAAAAATACAAAGTAAGATCATTTTGTTACTTCTAATACAGAAATGAAATGATTAAATATTCTGATGTTAAAATGACTGCTTTTGTATCATGCTCGTGCATTTTTGCAGGATCTAAAATGTCCGCAGACAGGGGTGAGCACTGAGGATGGAGGGGCCACAGCAGCGTCCTGGAAGTGGTACCCTGCCATGGATGAGGCAATCGGGGGCAGACCCTCCATCTCTCCTCCTGCCCTCGTTGCCTCATTTGGGCCGGATGTTGCTGTGGCCTCTTCATCCTCTTCATCCTCAGTGAGGCCAGAGCCAGCAAGAGCCAGGAAAAGGGTGAAAGATCTGGAGGACCTGATCCAGGAGATGGAGGAGAGGGAAGAGAAGAGAGAGAGGAAAGCAGCTGAGAGGGAGGAGAGACTGTGGAGAGAAATGGAGGAGAAGAAGGACAGAAGAGAACGGGAGAGACGAGAGAGAGACGAAAGACAAGAAAGAGACGTAAGAGAAAGAGAAGAGAGATGGCACCGGGAGGCAATCGAGAGACAGGAAAGGAGAGATAAATAAACAAAAGAAAGGGATGAAAGATTCCTTTCTGTTTTTGAAATCCTTGCAAAAAAATAAATTCAATGACAAAAAACATCTTATGATCATTTACACATTTGGGTTAAAATGAATTAAATTATATATACATACACACACACACACAGTGTGCAACAACAACAAATGGTGGCCTAAGACTTTTGTACAATACCATGTATATAAAACAAACAATTTCTAGGCATTCACAGTATAGCCTACATTATATACTTCCAGGAATTTATTGATACTTTAAGATTGTGATAAAATTCATAAATTAAATATTTATGAAGTGATGAATAATTAGTGAATGTGTGGTGTAATGTAAAAAAAAATCTTTAAAACAACAGTTTTATTGGAGTGTATTATATGATTTCTAAATGCACACAGAGCTCATGCAGGGATTTTCAAGGCAGGTCATGGAGGGTTCAGTTCTTGCACACCTGTCTGTAATTTTCAAGTAGTCAGTTATTAATTGGTTTAAATTGATTCAGGTGTGTATAATTAGGGTTGGACAATAGCCCTCCATGACCTAAGCTGAACTTGAGACTGTTTACACAAACTACCTTAAGTTTTGCATTAACTAGGGTTAGTGAACCCAAGCAAAAAAGGGTTAATGAACCCAAGCAAATAATTCAGTCATTATTTACTCCCCTTCATGTTGTTCGATCCCTCTGTTTTTGTTTTTCTTAACACAAAAGGTGATTTTTGTCAGGTTTGTACTGTTGGTTTAATACAATACCAGTCAATGACTTTCAGAAGCTTCAAAAGCATCATTAAATAATGCCAGGATGCTTCTGAAAGTTGGGCTCCATTGACTGATATTGTATGAAACCAGCAGAACAAACTTGAGAAAAATCCCCTTTTGTATTTAAACAATAAAAAACAGAGGGATCTAACAGCATGGAAGCACATAAATAATGGCTGTATTTATATGTTGAGGTAAACTAACCCTTTCACCCACCAAATAGAAATAGTAAATGTATGTATGCATTTTGTATTATAGTAATACTTTGACGAAATAAGCAGCTTTGAGCGTTTATGCCTGAGACCGTTTAAAAAAAAGGCTTTACAAAAATCAATCACATTTATGCATTTGCCAGATGTTTTTATCCAAAGTGACTAAATGCATTTATTACAGGGACAATGACCCTGGACAAACCTGGAGTAAAGAGCCTTGCTGATCGACCAGCAATCTTTTGCTAACAAGTTCAGTGGTTTAGCCCACTACACTACAAAGGTAGTAAAGCTCTAACAAATATTTGCATGTAATTGTAAACCTATAAAATTACATTTGTCAAGAAACGGAATGCTGACAACATGAATTGTAAAACATTTTAATCTTTTTTAATGTTTTAAAGATAGTCGTGCTCATGGAGAGCCGGCACAGGGATGTTTGGAGCAGACACTGCAGCAGCCAGATTGTCCCGCACATGTTCTCCCACTCTTGCTTCAAGGTTGTGGGGATCAGGGGGGCCGTCATCATGGTCTTCCTCATCCTCTGGCTCAACGATGTCCCCATTGGCTAGAGCGAGATTGTGAAGCACAGCGCAGCACGCAACAACCTCAGGCACGAAGGCAGGGCTCACCTCCAAGGCTTTGAAGAAAATGCAGCGCCAGCGTGTCTTCAGCATCCCAAACGCTCTCTCCAAGATGTTGCGGGCACGGGAGTGCTTGCTGTTGAAACGCGCCTGCACAGGGTTCTGTACAGGCTCTCTGTAAGGGGTGATGAGGCAGATGGGTGCACTCAGGCAAGGATAGCCTCCATCCCCGAGGATGCACTTGCCTGCAGGTGGGTAAAGGTTGCCAGCATACACAAGGCTGTTCCTCAGCACCCTGACATCGTGCACAGACCCAGGATACCCCACAAAGACATCAAGGAATTTCCCCCGGTGATCAGTGATGGCCTGGAGTTGGATGGAGTGAAACAGCTTTCTGTTGAAGTAGCAGTGGGAGTTATTTGCTGGAGGTTTGATACGGATATGACAGCCGTCTTGTAACACTTTCCTACTTCATTTTATGCTGGGGTGCCAGACAGATATATATTCTGCCAAAATATAATCAAGATATAATCTTGTTTAGGGTCGTTAGTCACGTCAAGAAGGAAAAGCGAACACATGTATTAAGTAATTAACATGAACCCTTAATGTTGCAAGAGTAGACTCTAAGAAAACCCAACCACTATGATTCAATATGCAAATATTTAGTAGGCTATATTCACCATGACAGAGTACCAATTTCATCACACCACACATCACCATTGGAATAATAGGAATAAGGAACATACACAACACCAATATAAACAATACAGCAAACAACGCAGGTTTCATTCATATCAAACCTTCTTCACACAGTTCACATAGTCTTAGTGTGGAAGGATTGTGCGAAAAGAGGAGTTCAGAGAAACAGTCAAAGTCATTTTAGTCCATCAAGGTTTCCACAGTGTATCAAAGGGCACCAAATAAACCACAAAGTCAGTTAGTCCCGCAATAACCGCTCTTGAGTTTATATATCCTTTTACTCACGCTCCACGACTTCACACGAGTTAACGATCAACTCCGGCTTCTCATATTTCAAATACCTTTGGAAGAGATCGCTCGAACTGTAGTCTCTCTAGATGACTGGGACATCAACAACAGCACGTCGTTCCTCTCAGTAACCACGGCAAACGGCCAGTAAATCCATGTGCACGTCGCTTAGATCCAGGAATCAGATTACATATCCATGCATTGACGTAATCAACTTCCCGTCGGCTGAATAAAGACGAGTCTGCAGACAACCTGAACCTAGCTTGTTCTCCCCGCCATTCACTCTTTTCAACTTGTCAACGCCCACGTCATCCTACATCCGGTATTCCCAAACCGGACTGACAAAACCGCCATTTTTGTTGTACCATACGTTGCGTCATTTAATCATTTATTTGCATTCATTAAAAGATAAAAGTGCATCGTCACAGTCTATTGCACCAACTGCTCTGCTGAAAGCTGGTGACCCAGACAGCTGTGCAAATCCTGCTCCCACTGCCTCCAGGTCATCTCCGGTCGGAAAGCAGATCACCCTCCTCAAAATTCCCATGATGGCCTTGCTCACTCTGTGCACAATGTTATACACAGAGGTCTTTGGGATGTCGAAGGCCTGCGACACCACCCTGTATGACGCTGCATGGGCCAGCCAGTGCAGGAACACAAGGACCTCAATCTCCCGTTCCCATCCATGGTCTGATTCCAGTCTGACTGCAGCAATCAGGGACCTGATGGACGGCAGAAACAGGCGAAGGTGGGCACGGTGGTCGGCTGCTTCATCAAGATAAAGCCGCAGAATGGGAACGGCTCTATTGAGATGGCAGTATGATGTGGGGTTCACCGCCTGTAAATACATCATAGTTTGTTAGAACAAAAAGCTTGAATTAAGCAATGTTTCATATGGTATTGACTTGTATATGCATTTCTTTATTGTGATATGATATCTTTTATTCATTCATTTATTTTTATTCATGTTTCATATTAAATATTTATTCATGTTTCAATAAAATATTCATTTCATGAATTCTTGCATTAATCATTGCTTGAAGGAAATTGTATGTATTAATACATCTATGTCATATGACAATACAACAGTTTGCTTGTTTTACCAAAATATATCATTTTAATTAAGAAAATGTTATATAATTAAGTGCTGGTCAGCATTTGTCATTATTGTGCATAAGTGTTGGGGTGGGCTAGTAATGCAATTCATTCTGGGGTAATCTTAATTTTTTAAGTAGTAATACTTGCTTTGTTTGAGTATAAAATCATCAGTCTTCTCCAAAGGCGAGATCTCCGAGCAGCAGCCCGACGTCTCCTTTGTGCACACATTCGTCTAGCTATTGCAGACATGCCAACCATTTCAGACGCTGATGAAAACAGTTCTAGTTAGGTTGTACTGATGCAGTGAGATGTCGGTGCACCTGTTGCTCATAACTTTTAAATTGTTGCGCTTGTGAAAACGTCATAGGTCACATGATAACTTCAACATGGTCCGGATGATGTCCGGATCGCATTCATACTCAACGAGATTTGGCTATAAAGATTTTTTTTGTTACAAAAATTAATATTTGGAATAAAATAAATGCAATTAATGTGGTGAATTAATAAAGCTCTTGGAATTAATAAATGTAATGTTAACATTTCCTTTGGTGAGGCCCTGCCTACCCTGACCGCACGTCCCTGATTCAGTGATTTTGGCCGTCGGCGTCCTCCTGATCCATCATCGCACATCACACTCATCTACTCTCTCCTTGAAGTTTAGACTTCCCGCTAGTTTTTCCCTCTTCCTCACGCTGCAACTGTCTTCTTCTTCGATAGTAGCCTAAGCTACTGTCTGTACACTGCCACCTGCTTTACTGGAGGTCTAGCAACCCAAATGCAAGCCACTTCACAGACACAGATAGTTGCGTGTTCGTAACACAATCAGAGCGTAAAAATACGGGAAAATACTAAAACGGGAAGACAGCGGGAAAAGAGCTAAAATACGTGAGGAACCCGGAAAAAAACGGGAGGGTTGACAGCTATGTTAGTGTGTTTCAGCTGTAATGCTGAGACAGGACAGGCAGGGTTTAGTCTGTAATGATGACTTCTGACTCTGAGATCCTCAACAGGACAGGCAGGTCTGAGATCAGTGTGTTTCAGCTGTAATTATGTCTTCTGAGATCCTCAACAGGATAGGCAGGTCTGAGATCAGTGTGTTTCAGCTGTAATGATGACTTCTGAGATCCTCAACAGAACAGGCAGGTCTGAGATCAGTGTGTTTCAGCTGTAATACAGGATAGGCAGGTCTGAGATCAGTGTGTTTCAGCTGTAATACAGGACAGGCAGGTCTGAGATCAGTGTGTTTCAGCTGTAATACAGGACAGGCAGGTCTGCACAGTTTTCTCAGGTGAGTGTTGAAAGACGCGTGAGCCTCACTGTTGCGTTTCGTGTATTATTTTTACATAACGAGTTTAGTGAGTGCTTTAGTTTAGTTCATCCACAGGTTTCCTGTAAGCCTCTCTGGAAACCTCACAGGCTACATGGTAAGTTTTTTTTTTTTATTAAAATATCAAACTTGCAACGATAAAAACGAACGCAGTGAGCTGCACATGTGACGCTAATGTCCTGCTAGAGAACAACACAAGCGCGTGTTTCTTTCACGCATTAACATCTACTAAACACAGCGATACTCGAGCCGGTAAAGAAAGTTTCGTTCGCTATAATACTGTTGCAGATGCTGATAGGCTATGCTTTACTTGACCCATACAATTCATTTAACTGGTTTAAATTAGTGTATTTAGGTTGATGCAGCAACATTAAATAGCCTAGACCTATATATTTTTTACTTAAATGCCGGTTATTTTTGATTTTATAATTCTTCCGTGTAGAAATGCTGTAATACTGGACTGATTGTTGTTTATATTGAATCTGAGTGAAATGAATCTCATTCTTTGCTTGTTTTCGAATGTCATTAAACTGATTTCAGGCGTTATTGTGGCTTAGCTTAGGTGTGCACATGTAGTGGTTTGTGCAGTCATAGTACGTCGCATAATTTGGGGTCCTGTAGTAATTGCTATAATGCAACTTTTGCAACTCATCATGACTAAGCGATCAGACCGATTTGAACAGGGAACATTCTCAGAACGTTCTGGCAAATTATGAACAAACGTTCTTCCAAAAGCGTTAATATTGAACGTTCGTTCAAAGTATCTGGTCCTCATTTATGTTCTCAAAACGTCAGCACAAAACCGTCATTTAGCTATACAGTGTTTATGAAATGTTGTTGTTATGTTTTCTTTATCTTTTTTTTACGTTTTCGTTAAACTTTATTTAACCCTCCTATTAGTCAATTTGACCCCATTCAATGTTTAACGTCTGTAAATACATCATTTTATTTTTATTTTTTTGCTTCAGATTTAATGACTTTGCCTAATTTAATGGGGACAACTCTGTAAACATAAAATTAGCCTGCTAATATTTTTTCAAAGTCCTGTACACATTTTGTAGCATCGGTGTTCCTTGGGGTCAATTTGACCCCAGGCTCTTTTAGTTGTATAATAAAACAGAAGAAATATTAAAATTTCACACACATTTGTTTTGGTTGTGTTACTGAGGTCACTATAACATGTTATAATTTGAATTTATAATGTTCATTGTAATTTTACATATTCAATATCATATTCAAAAAACTTCCCTCTGTTTTAGGGCTCTAACCAAACATAACCATATCTGTAGTATTGTGAGAACCACTAGTAGTTCACATGACATGTGACATAATTCTCATGAGAACTAATAATTCTTTCCTGTGCCATGGGGAGGGGAAAACATCATTTTTGCGAGATTGACCCCAAACATAATTCGTGTTACTATCCTTGATAAAATAAATAGTTTTTCTTTCCAAATGTTATAGATTACAAAAATCTATACTTAGAAATATTATAAAACAAATAAAACACCAAATATATTTATAGTTTTCCAATTTTAGGTCAATCAGTAAGATTTTATGTTGATTTGTAAATTTGTCCATAGTCGTGCAATGGGTATTCTGGATGTATAAGGGGTTAGGTGGGGTTAGGTGGGGTGGGGTGGGGAGGGGGGTGGTGGGTGGATGTCAACTTAAAAGGTTACTTAAGTAGTCAACAAAGACAAATTAACTAAGACAAACCTTTGTAAAAAAAAAAAAAAAATCATATTGTGGAGGTTTAAATTACTGGGGTCAAATTGACCCTTAACGTTCAAATGAGGAAGAAAAACGTTTAAAAAAACTGGATGTTTTGACAATTAAGAAAACATTTGGAAATTGCCATACATTAGTAAAACAAGTTCTTATAACATATGTTTGTTAGCTGGGTAGTTCACAAGTCTTTTAGTTGTTTTTGTTGTTGTTGTTTAAATAACTTATGGAATAAACAAATACAAGTAAACAGTGCTCTGAACTTATTTAACCTTATTCCATCTGTCCATCTCCTTTATTGTGTGTCACAGGATTCTGATTCAGTGTTTGGTGCTTCAGGTCTGATTATGGAGGTGAGAATCTAACATCTTATTTGTATTAAATAATTTAATAAGAATTATTAATAAGAATATATCAGAGTCCAGCCAGTCCATTAGACACACACAAGACGATCTTCAGTCTGTGTAGTTGAGGATCATTGACCCAGGCCGTAGCAGTGTGCATGTGCAAATAAAACACTTTAGATTACACTCTTAAAAAAGAAAGGTTCTAAAATTAGTTGGTTTTTTTGCGGCAATAATGCAATAGAATAATTATTTTGGTCTCCAAAGAACCTCTCAATGAACAGATCTTAAAATAACCATTTTTTTCTGAACATTTTAATAATCTAAAGAACCTTTAGTGGAAGGGAACGCTTGCATGGACGTTAAAGGTTCTCCATGTAACCACTGATACTGATAAAGAAGCTTAATTTGCACGAGTGTATGTGAAATGTGTGAAGGAGAGCATGTTTGTGTTTTTTACTGTTTTTATCCAATCTAAACTCTTTAATTCTGATTTTCTCTCCTCTAGAATGGGATCAACAGCTCCTTGAATCCTTTCTGTTCAAACCCACAGGTATCAGTGACGATCTCACACACACATTACCGTTCAATAGTCTGGGGACAGAATGATTTTATCAAGAGATTAACACTTTTATTCAGCAAGGATGCATTAAATTGATGCATTAGATTCCTATTTCAAATAAATTCTGTTTTTTATCTAAGAATCCCAAAAACAATCAAATGTATCACGGTTTCCTCACAAATATGAAGCATCACAATTGTTTTCGACACTGATAATAATAATCATAAATGTTTCTTGAGCATTAAATCATCATATGCATTGACATAATTGCTAAAAAAAATGGTGTATGTATATGGCATTGAATCCTCAAACGTTCTGTTGAATACGCTTGTGTTTGCAGGGATACGACATGAAAACTGTTGATGAGGAAAACACTGTGTTACCAAACGTAACAGGACAAAGCAACGGCATTCATCATTCGCCTCTGTTTTCAGACTTTGTGGACAGCGATCCTTTCGCGGCTCCAGACTGGGTTGTGTTTCCTCCACCTGATTTTTATATAGAGAACACACCTGATGTGTTTCAAACTACGTCAGGCATCTGGGGTGAAGAAACAGACATTTTCCAGCCTTTTAAAGACAAGGTGGACACTGATCTGACACAAAGCAGCTCAACCAATCAGAACACAGAATCCTCGTCTTCAGCCAATCAGAGGGATCCACTGCTGGACTTCATCCTCTCCAGACAGAAGAAATCCCAAGACACTCCTTCTTTCACATCAGCGTTCGATTTCGCCGATGTTTTCCAAGAAGCGTCCACTAAAACAGAGAGTTTCTTCTCTAACACCGATCCAGTGTCTGATGATATATTCAAGACGCCTTCGTCCACCGCAGGACCCGACGTCTCTGACATCAAGGCGTTTGATCCTCTGTTCGACCCTCAGAATGAAGTTCAGTCCAATCAGAAGAGCAATAATGATCTGCTTCTCATCGGTCAAGAGACGAAGCAGGACGTTGGAGCGTCTCATGTCGATTTGCAGAACGGAGCCGTTCAAGAGATTCCCTCCACAAACACCTCCAACGCAGGCCTGGTGAGAACATCCGTCCACTACAGACCCCATGAAATCACGTTTACTGGCTTTTAATCTATATCTGTTGGTTTTGAGCTCATCTATATCTAGCAGGGCTGTGAATCTTTGGGTAGGCAGCGAATTGATTCGATTCACGATTCATCGGTTTTCGGTTTTCGTTTTCATCGGATTCATTTTTGCAAATTCAGAAAGATTCGATTCAATGCGATTCACATTAAAATTCGATGCGATTCGATTATTTCGATTCGATTCTTCAATTTTTATATATGCATTCATAGGATTATTTAAATGCTTCCCCCAATGGGTCTTAGTCAGGGTGTGAATTATACAGCTGCCTTCGGGGGTCAGAGAGTTGGAACAAAAAACAAAAACAAAAAAACAACGTCATTTTGTCTATTGTTTTTAATGAATCTAGTATTATAAAAAATATTCCCAAAGCCTATAAATTAGCATTTGTAGAAATGTAAACTAAGTTTTAAAAAGGCTTTAAAAGTATTGTTAGTTCATCATGCTAACTATTTTGTAGGATAGTGTTAATGGAGACACAACCTTAAAGTGTTCCTGGTACATTAAACATCCTTCCATTGTGAGACTAAAAATACCATGAACTTTCCCAACTAAACCTTAACTAACTTTTCCTCATGGAATTGCTACTCTTTGTTCTCTTTATACTGAACATTTTCCTTGTGCTTCTGAAAGAAAACGCGCCGGGTGTCTAAGCTTGTGCTAAATTAACGATTACGAATGCAACTTTAATGCGCATTTGATTGATGGATAAACCACGTGCTCTTATTTCAGTGTAATTAATGTTGTAGTTATTTCATCAGTTTTCTTCGTACATTCAGTTTAACGACATTAAATTACATTTCATTCATCATTCATGATTAATCGGAAGCGTGTGCATTTTAGACACCTACGTTTTCTCTTTCCATGTAATAAATGCGCACCCTTGAATATGTGGGGTTTTACTTGAACTGCTCAGGACGGGTATGACCCATTTCCGTAAAACTTCAGTATCTTATCTTAAAGAAAATAACGGCGACGTTTCCACGCAACGAACGCGTTATTTCATAGCAGTGCCTGCGCAATGATATGGCAGCTTTAACAATGGCTTGCTTTCTCGATAGAGATCTGTCATCTGCTCATGTGAACACCAGCGGCTGTCCTGAGGAGAGCTCAAACATGGACTGCTCAAAGATCAGTAGATGAGAGCTATATGGGACCGAGCGCAAGCGAAATTCAGTGAAAGATGGTCAAGAGTGCAGCGAGTATGTGAAGGAGAGCTTAGGACGCGAAATGACGCCGCACAACGCCTCATTAATCGCGCATGTAGTCATTTAATATTTATATGTTTTAAAGCACTGAATCGCTATAGAATCGCAAATTATTCGATTATTAGCATTTTAAATCGAATATTGACCGAAATAAACGATTCACGCTTCAAAATACATGTTTCAAGATCGATGCCTATGCATCGTCAGGATTAGTAATCAATGCATCGAGAAAACGAATGAATCGTTACACCCCTAATATCTAGTGTGACTCTTAGGGCCCTATTTTAAGGATCTAAGTGCATGGTCTAAAGCTCACTGCGCAAGTGCTCTTAGGGCGTCCGAATCCACTTTTGCCGGTTTAACGACGGGAAAAATGGTCGGCGCTCCCGGCGCATGGTCTAAAAGGGTCGTCTCTATTCTCTTAATGAGCAATGCGTGTGTTTTGGGCTTTACGTGCAATTAACCAATCAGAGTCTCATCTCCCATTCCCTTTAAATGGCAGTTGCGCTCGCGCCGTGGCGGATTCGCTATTTACATGAAGGAATTTAAGACCGAACGCGTCTCCAGAGAACAAACGGATCTGCTCGTGCGCGAGGATAAAGGTTAAAGCGCAAGCAGACCATCTACGGGACAAGCCTCTTTATTTACACAATAATAATATTTTACATTGTAATCCTTTTTTTTAAATATTTGGCATTTTTGTGTGCTGCCGCGTCCCTGTGTGTGTAATAAGCAGAGTGTGTGTGTAATAAGCAGAGTGTAGCGCGTTGTGGACCCGCCTATAGGCGCACATTACTAACATGCTCTTTAAATAACAAACAAAATACTGCACCATTGACTTTAGACCAGGGTTCAGTTGGTCAATGGCTCAGTCTATTTCAGTTCCTCAAAATAGCAATGCACCAACGATCCGCCTGAACACACACCTGGTTCTCAGACCAGCAGCCCATGGGCGAACAAATGGGCACAAATGCATTTGCTATTTAAACAACGTGGCGCCTGACGTGAAAATGAAAACTGCGTCGGGCTTGAAACTAGCAAAACACACTCGAGTCATGCCTGGCGCTGGGTGTATGATAGGACCCTAAAAGTTCACAAGATAAGACAGAGTACGACAAAATTAACTTGTCTACTACAGTATGATAGATAGCAGAGATATACACAGGTAATATCAAATACAATCTTTCTCTCCCAAATCAAAATATCGATGGCGTGAGTTTTTGTCCAATCAAATGCTCTCTAGACCGATTAACCCCGATGTCAGGTTCCAGCTTTCTGTTTCAGCAGGAAATACTCATCTGATCATTTCATGGGGTCTTTAGGGTTTTATAAGACCCATTTATTTCTCACCCAAAACAAAATGCCAGTTATTTTGTTCTTGTAGATGTTCAGGAGGCGTCCACCGAAACCTGCTCATCGCAGTAAAGCCCCCAAGAGCGTCCATCAGCCTCAGGTATCACTCCTTTACTGGGAACTTCTCTCATTATTCCTTCTCATTCCTTTCCTTTTCCCCATATTAGTGTTCTGTGGGAGATGTAGTGGATGTGATTTGATGATAATATTAATCTGGATACAGACTCACTCTTTCTCTCTTTTTTAATACTACAATAACATTACAGGTAAACATCATTTGCATTACAAATATTATACAATTCAATATAAAGTCCAATTACACAAAACAAAATTGTAGAGGGATCATTTTATTTTCAAACAAATCATTTAGATTTTTTAATATTATCTAGTTGCTCTTTATATGTATTTGTAGTATTTATATCAACATGAAGTAAATATTACAGTAGCGAGGAAAAATATTTGCTTATTGTTCTCTTTAAACACTTTTCTGGTCATGTTGTGCGCAATCTGTCAGTGCAGAAGAAAGTTGTGTGTTTTCATGACATTTGTTTCGTAAAGCAGCCATTTTCTAAAAATCTTGCCTATAGGCTATTTGTGAGCTGACGTCACTGTTAGGAAAACTGCTAGGACAATGGGTGAAATCTTGTTGTGCCTTTTGATTGTCAGAATCAGAATGCAACAAAGATGGTCTTATTTTTTACAGAATAACGTTGCGAAGACGCCCTTTGAAACTAAACGCAGACTTTTATGTTGGCAAGCCATTAAACAGACAGACTGGACTGATGAAACCTGCTATTAGACTACTATCTAACATTGAAACCCATTACCTTTTACATAGATACTATTGAAACATATAACTTTTTTTTCTCAAAATTGCGAAATTATCACAATTTTGAGAGAGAAAAAAATTCTCAGAATTGTGGCACACATTTTTTTAAGTATATTTTGAAATATTATCCATGTAAAATGTTATTGGTTTCTTTGATTCTGAGGGGAAAGGGCAGAATATCACGTTTATATCTCACAATTCAGATTTTTCTTCTCAGAATTGTGATGTATAAATTTAAAATGATGTTTTTCTTATGTTATTCCGTGGTTTCCGTAGACTGCAGAAATGCTCCGCCCACAAAACACGCCATCGCTGTTTAAAAACATTCAAATGGTCTATAGTCAATCCTGAGAATCCTGAAAGTTCATTGGTCTGAAAATGTGATGACTGATTGTGACGTGAAATGCTAGCTTTTCGCAATCCATGATGAAATCAAGTGCATTTTGTTTACACTTTATTTTGATGGTCCACTTTAGATATTCTACTAACTATAAGTGACTTTGCAACTACATGTCAACTCATTCTTATTAATTTGCAACTACATGTCAACTTATTCATTAATTCCCAACTACATGTCAACTAAATCTCATGAATTTACAACTACATGCCAACTAACTCATTAATTTGAAACTACATGTCAACGAAATTTCATTCATTTGCAACTACATGTCAACTAACACTTATTAATAGGCAACTACATGTGTCAACTAATTCATTAATTCGCAACTACATGTCAACTAACTCATTAATTTTCAACTACATGTCAACTAAGTAACTCATTAATTTTCAACTACATGTCAACTAACACTTATTAATAGGCAACTACATGTCAAGTCAAGTCAAGTCATCTTCATTTATATAGCGCTTTTAACAATGGATTGTTTCAAAGCAGCTTTACAGAGATAAACATATAATTTAAGGTAACAGATTGTTTTGGCATTATAGCGGTTCTTGAATAATGTTATTTCCAGCTAAAGTTAACTTTGATTGATTCACCTCCGTCGAAATGATCAGACTTTTAAACGCGAACCTGTGATTAACGCTGACGGCGTTCACATGCTCATTCAGAATTGATTCTATAGTTATGTGCTTTTGAAAATATGTGCGCAGGTTTATAATTCATACAACCCAGCCTAAACAAACTACTTTTCTTGCCTATAAATTTTGATACAGAATTTTGTTTTATTTTATCACTTCGGGGTACGCGAGCCGGAATTCACAACGCTTTATCTGTAGAGTGGGAAAGGGATCCTCCATAGGGAGAGGATAGTGGACACTTCAGCACTGCATTGTCATCGGGTCCAGGCGGATCTCCTTCGTCAGATCTGGACACGGCCTAGATCCGGCAGGCTGCGGGAAAACCTCGGGATAAACAAAGACACTAATATTAGCGTAGATGCCATTCTTCTTATGATGTAGCGAGTACATCAAGATTTAAGTGAAGTGTTCCCAGTTCCGGCTGACCTAATCTATGCAGCCTAACATTGAATTTATAGAAGTCTATAGTGTGTTATGTGTATGCTAGGTCAAAGAGATGTGTTTTTAGTCTAGCTTTGAACTGACAGAGTGTGTCTGCTTCCCGGACAATGGTAGGAAGACTGTTCCAAAGTTTTGGTGCTAAATAGGAAAAGGATCTACAGCCAGCAGTCGATTTAGATATTCTAGGTATTATCAACTGGCCGGAATTTTGAGATCGCAATAGACGTGAAGGACTATAATGCGTTAAGAGCTCGCTCAAGTACTGCGGAGCTAAACCATTTAGTGCTTTGTAGGTAATCAACAATATTTTAAAATCTATACGATGTTTAATAGGGAGCCAATGCAGTGTTGACAGAACCGGGCTAATATGGTCATATTTCCTGGTTCTGGTAAGAACTCGAGCTGCGGCGTTTTGAACTAGCTGTAGTTTATTTATTAAGCTTGCAGGGCAACCAACCCAGTAGAGCATTACAATGATCTAGCCTTGAGGTCATGAACGCATGGACTAATTGTTCCGCATTTCCCAATGAGAGCATATGGCGTATTTTAGATATATTTTTAAGATGGAAAAATGCAGTTTTACAGATACTAGACACGTGGCTTTCAAAAGAAAGGTTGGTATCAAAGAGCACACCCAGGTTCCTAACCGACGACGAAGACTTGACAGAGCAGCCATCAAGTGTTAGACAGTATTCTGGGTTATTACGTGTGGAAGTTTTTTGTCCAATAATTAGAATCTCTGTCTTTTCAGAATTTAGTAGTAGGAAATTACTAGTCATCCAATTTTTTATATCAGCTATGCATTCTGTTAATTTTGTGAATTGGTAAGTTTCGTTGGGTTTTGAAGAAATATACAGCTGAGTATCATCGGCATAACAGTGAAAGCTAACTCCATGTTTCCTAATGATATCTCCTAATGGTAGCATGTACAGAGTGAACAGCAGCGGTCCTAGTACTGAGCCTTGTGGTACGCCATACTGAACTTGTGATCGATAAGACATCTCTTCATTTACTGCTACAAACTGATAACGGTCAGTTAAGTATGATTTAAACCATGCTAGTGCAATTCCACTAATGCCCACATAGTTTTCTAGTCTATTTAAAAGAATGTTGTTGTCAATTGTGTCAAATGCAGCACTAAGATCGAGTAACACTAATAGAGAGATACAACCACGATCCGATGATAAGAGCAAATCAGTTGTGACTCTAATGAGAGCGGTCTCAGTGCTATGGTACGGTCTAAATCCGGGCTGAAAATCCTCCCAGATATCATTTCTTTCTAGAAAGGAACACAGTTGTGAAGATACTGCTTTTTCTAATATCTTTGACAGAAAAGGCAGATTCGAGATCGGCCTGTAATTGACTAATTCTGTAGGATCAAGTTGTGTTTTTTTAACAAGCGGTTTTATCATAGCCAGTTTAAAGGTTTTTGGTACGTATCCTAGAGACAAAGATGAATTAATGATATTAAGAAGAGGATATATGACCTCTGGAAACATCTCTTTCAGTAGCTTAGTCGGTATAGGATCTAACATACAAGTTGTCGATTTAGATGAATTAACGAGTTTGCAGAATTCTTCCTCTCCTATAGCAACAAATGAATGCAATTTTTCCTCAGGGAGACTACAATGCACTTCCTGATGCGATACTGTGGTAGACGGTTGCATAGTTATAATTTTGTCCCTGATATTATCAATCTTACAAGTGAAGAAGTTCATAAAGTCATCACTGCTGTGTTGCTTGGACACTTTCAAGTAGCTTGAAGCTTTCTTTTTCGTTAGTTTAGCCACTGTTTCAAATAAATACCTTGGATTATGTTTATTTTCTTCTAATAGGTTTGAAAAATAAGCAGATCTAGCAGCTTTTAAAGCCTCTCTGTAAGCAATCGAGCTCTCTTTCCACGAAATCCGAAATACCTCTAGTTTAGTTTTTTTCCAGTTGCGCTCCATTTTTCTGGCTGCTCTCTTAAGGGCCCGGGTGTGCTCGCTGTACCACGGCGTTGGGCTATTTTCTTTAATCTTCTTTAAGCGCAACGGAGCAACTGCGTCTAAAGTGCTGGAAAAGAGAGAGTTAAACGTTTCTGTTGCAATATCAAGTTCTTCTAAGCTATCCGGGATGCTGAGATGATGAAACTGATTAGGAAGATTATTGATAAAGCAATCTTTAGTGGCAGAAGTTATAGGTCTAACGTATTTATAACACGGAGTCGGCTTTGCAGCCTTGGCTAAATGTAATTTACATGAGACTAGATAATGATCTGAGATGTCATCGCTCTGCTGCAGAATTTCAACGGCATCAACATCTATTCCATGTGATAATATTAGATCTAGAGTATGATTACGACGATGAGTAGGTCCTGACACGTGTTGTCTAACTCCAATTGAGTTTACAATGTCTTTAAATGCCAATCCCAATGCATCTTTTTCATTATCTACATGTATATTAAAATCACCAACAATTAGTACTTTATCTGCAGCCAATACTAATTCTGATAGAAAGTCCGCAAATTCTTTGATAAAATCTTTATGGTGCCCTGGTGGCCTGTATACAGTAGCCAGCATAATTCTCAAATGTGATTTATCGTTTACACTATAGATTTTTACATTAAGCACCAATACTTCAAAATAAGTATATTTAAAGCTAGATTTCTTAGTGGTTTTGAAAATATTACTATAAATTACAGCAACACCTCCCCCTTTGCCTTTCAGACGAGGTTCATGTTTAGAACTGTAATCTTGTGGGGTTGACTCATTTAAAATAATGTAATCGTTTGGTTGCACGGGCTCTACTTCAGCCGGAACCGAATCATGTAAAGAGTTCACTATGCTAGGCGCATCCAAAACACGATCTAAAGATCTAGCATTCTTACCATCCTCAATTAAAGTTTGGATGCGTGTCTCTAGTTCTGAAATCTTCTCCGTCAGCCTGACTGTCTCCTTGCATTTATCACATATAAATCCTATATTGCCATCGGAGAAGGCTATACTAAACATATGACATGTGACACAGGTGACAATAACAGGACAAGAAGACATTACTCACCGTGTTTGTTGACTGATTTCTTACTTACCTGGGGCCTCATGTATCAACACTGCGTACGCACAAAAACACGGCGTACGTCAGCTTTCACGTTCACGGCCAGATGTACTAACAGTGAAATTAACGTAAGAATGTGCGTTCCTCCAAGTAAACTTCATGTCTGGCGTACGTATATTTGTCGTGATTTTTGTCCGTTGGCGACTCATAGAGGCAATAAAGTGAAGTGGCAAACATTACACTACCAATTGTTCTATCGCACCACCAGCTGTCAGATATTGCTTATAATTTGTAATTGATAAATTATTTGACATATTGTCACACGAGTTTTATTAAAATATTATATTATGCAGTTAAGTAAGAACATAGGCTATATAAAGCATGTCCAAATTGAGACAACACGTCTAGCAATGGCAGCGTTGGCTTAACTAGGAATAAAAAATAAACTTCATTAATTCGGTCAGTAAAGATAAAAAAATAAAGTAATATTTTTATTCAGCAAGGACACATTGAATTTGTTTAAAAGTGAGAGTAAATGCATTTATAATGTTACAAAAGATTATAAGATTTCTATATCTGTTTGAAATAAATTTTTATTCATTAAAGAATCCTGAAAATACTATATCACGGTTTCCACGAAAATATGAAGCAGAAGCACACCGGTTTTCAACACTGATAATACTCCAAAATGTTTCTTGATCATCAAATCATCACATTAGAATGATTTCTGAAGGATCATGTGACACTGAAGACTGGAGAAATGATGCTGAAAATTCAGCTTTGATCACAGGAATAAATTACACTTTACTATATATTCACATAGAAGACATTTTCAGTGAAATTTCGTTTCTTGCTTGCTTTAGCCATGTTCTTGCAGGTTTCTTTTGCCAAATTGGACTAATTACCATATTTAAATTAATTTAATTGGGGGAGGAGACTGGGTGGGGCGTTGTGCTTGTGCATGTGCGCTCAGTTTTACGTTAATTGGGATGTACAAAGAGAATATGCGTGGGATCCTTCGTACGCAGAGATTCATACATCTGCTTTTTTTTGTGCGTACGCACATTTACAGCTTTGTCCGTACGCAATGTTTTAGTATGAATTCAACGCAAGTCTTTGTACATGAGGCCCCTGGACTTTATGAACTCAAAGGCGCGGGCGCGCGAGAGAAAATAAATATATAAATGAGCGCACGGGTGGCGCGTTAGCAGGCTAACGTTAGCGAGTTACTAGCGTGCTGTGTTAACAATAACGGAAGCTAGAGATGTAAGGTTAATCTGAGTTGTTGGGTAAGCTGTATTTAGTAGTATAAACAACTAGATAGTAAATGATGGCTCAAAACATAAAGAAATACGAGGCTCAGGCGGAGCTTACAGCCTCGAAGCAAACAAACACACAGCAGGCAGCGAGGCAGACAGGAGCAATCGATCAGCGATCAGCAGCGAACATGTTAACTAACTCATTAATTTGCAACTACATTTCAACTAACACTTATTAATAGGCAACTACATGTCAACTAATTCATTAATTTGCAACTACATGTCAACTTATTCATTAATTCGCAACTACATGTCAACTAAATCTCATTAATTTGCAACATGTCAACTAAATCTCATTCATTTGCAATTACATGTCAACTAACACTTATTAATAGGCAACTACATGTCAACTAATTCATTAATTTGCAACTACATGTCAACTTATTCATTAATTCGCAACTACATGTCAACTAAATCTCATTAATTTGCAACATGTCAACTAAATCTCATTCATTTGCAACTACATATCAACTAACACGTATTAATAGGCAACTACATGTCAACTAACTCATTAATTTGCAACTACATGTCAACTAACTCATTAATTTGCAACTACATGTCAACTAACACTTATTAATAGGCAACTACATGTCAACTAACTCAATGAATTCGTTGGCATGTAGTTGCAAATTAATGAGTTAGTTGACATGTAGTTGCCTATTAATAAGTGTTAGTTGACATGTAGTTGCAAATTAATGAGTTAGTTGACATGTAGTTGCAAATTAATGAGTTAGTTGACATGTAGTTGCCTATTAATACGTGTTAGTTGATATGTAGTTGCAAATGAATGAGATTTAGTTGACATGTTGCAAATTAATGAGATTTAGTTGACATGTAGTTGCGAATTAATGAATAAGTTGACATGTAGTTGCGAATTAATGAATTCGTTGGCATGTAGTTGCAAATTAATAATTCGCAACTACATCTCAACTAAATCTCATTAATTTGCAATTACATGTCAACTAACACTTATTAATAGGCAACTACATGTCAACTAATTCATTAATTTGCAACTACATGTCAACTTATTCATTAATTCGCAACTACATGTCAACTAAATCTCATTAATTTGCAACAACATGTCAACTAACACGTATTAATAGGCAACTACATGTCAACTAACTCATTAATTTGCAACTACATGCCAACTAACTCATTAATTTGCAACTACATGTCAACTAACACATATTAATAGGCAACTACATGTCAAATAACTCATTAATTTGCAACTACATGTCAACTAAATCTCATTAATTTGCAACAACATGTCAACTAAATCTCATTCATTTGCAACTACATATCAACTAACACGTATTAATAGGCAACTACATGTCAACTAACTCATTAATTTCCAACTACATGTCAACTAAATCTCATTCATTTGCAACTACATGTCAACTAATTCATTAATTTGCAACTACATGTCAACTAATTCATTAATTTACAACTACATGTCAACTAATTCATTAATTTGCAACTACATGTCAAATAATTCATTAATTTGCAACTACATGTCAACTAATTCTCATTAATTTGCAACTACATGTCAACTAACTCATTAATTTGCAACTACATGTCAACTAACTCATTAATTTGCAACTACATGTCAACTAACTCATTAATTTGCAACTACATGTCAACTAAATATCATTTATTTGCAACTACATATCACCTAACACATATTAATAGGCAACTACATGTCAAATAACTCATTAATTTGCAACTACATGTCAACTAAATCTCATTATTTGCAACAACATGTCAACTAAATCTCATTCATTTGCAACTACATATCAACTAACACGTATTAATAGGCAACTACATGTCAACTAACTCATTAATTTCCAACTACATGTCAACTAAATATCATTCATTTGCAACTACATGTCAACTAATTCATTAATTTGCAACTACATGTCAACTAATTCATTAATTTACAACTACATGTCAACTAATTCATTAATTTGCAACTACATGTCAAATAATTAATTAATTTGCAACTACATGTCAACTAATTCTCATTAATTTGCAACTACATGTCAACTAACTCATTAATTTGCAACTCCATGTCAACTAACTCATTAATTTCTAACTAAATGTCAACTCATTAATTTCCAACTACATGTCAACTAAATCTCATTAATTTGCAACTCCATGTCAACTAATTCATTAATTTGCAACTACATGTCAACTAATTAATTAATTGGCAACTACATGTCAACTAACACTTATTAATAGGCAACTACATGTTAACTAACTCATTAATTTCCAACTGCATGTCAACTAAATCTCATTAATTTTCAACTACATGTCAACTAAATCTCATTAATTTTCAACTACATGTCAACTAACTCATTATTTTGCAACTACATGTCAACTAATTCATTAATTTGCAACTACAGTACATGTTAACAAACTCTAATTAGAGGGTTAGTAGACTGTAGTAGACTGTTAGGTTAGGGTTTGGGTTAGTAGAATAAGTTGACAAGTAGTTTCAAAGTTACTTATAGTCAGTAAACTGTCTGTTGGGGAGCATCTAAACATGTTAGCAGATATTAAGCAGACAGTCTACTAATACTATAATGATGCTGTATGCAAAGTTACTTAAAGTTAGTAGAATGTCTGAAGTGGACCATCGAAATAAAGGGTCACCTGAATTTTATTTTCACTCCACTATTATTGTATTTTTGAGTTTAAATGCAATTTCACATCTTATCTACGCTCTGTTATCTGTTCAACACTATCATGAAATGTTTTGATCTGGCAGAACACGACGGCTGAGGTCGAGAACGATCTGCCCGTTTATGAGGATGTTCTTCTCATCGGTCAGGTATGTGTGCCACAGTTTCAACGCGTTGGTTCAGAGTATGTTTTCCATTCGTTTCTCCCATAGGGATTTCAAAACAGTCTTCGTTAAAGCATTATAATCTATACACCAAACCAACCAGCTACGAGGAACATCATAACATTACAAACTTTGATTTGAAGCAAAAAAGTATTTGATAACTGGACTTAAAATACAAAGGTACAAGACTGTGAACTCAATGACTTTAGTGAGGGAAAGAACTACGGTCCCATGAGGCATTGCAAACTGCATAATATAATTAAAAGCTTCATGTGTAAAACATGATTATTATAAAACTAAGTTGAAATAATGCAGGCTAACGGTTTCAGCAGAAGCAAATACTATTGATTAACAAGCTTGTATCTTATAGCAGGGCTCTCTTTAAAGGTTTATAAGTTAGAGTTCAATGAATGAATGGAGTTTTTACTTCCGGAACACGACTGTTAAAATCTGCAGTTCAGGTTCAGAAAAAAAGATGTTTTAGAATTGTTAGAATGTTTCTATAGTTATTTAATTATATATATATTAAAAATATATGTTAAAAATCTCCTCGACAGGTTTTTATTTGATCTTCATGTTGCAACAAGGAAAAAGTTGATTTATTTTATTTTTTTTAAATTCCCATAGTTGAAGAAACTACACACTTATTAAAACAAATACACTTGCATAACTGAAACGTGATTTACAGGAAAGGTGTGTGGAGGACTGGCCCGAACACAGTCCAGAACTCTCTCTAGAATGGAAACCAGTAAGTTCTTAATGTGTGAAATGTAGTACAGAAAACTTGTGCAAAAATACTGGCATTTCATCTGCTCTTTCTCTGTTGCAGGCTGGGAAATTAAGGCTTCGGAGAGACTCTGTACGGGTGAGTCAGACCGTCAGATGACAAAACTATTAAAAACATTTCTGTTATTTGAAACAAAACTGAAATGCATTTTTTTTTTATATAAAGCATTAGATTAAAAAGTTTTCAGAATTTCCCAAGCGGTTTTACTTCATTTTACATTCAGCATCAAACCTAATACATTTTACACAAAAAAAAATAATTAAACAATAAATTCTATTTTATTCTAAATAAAACAAATAATAATAATTAAAATAATAATTAACAATCTCTGCAGCCCAAAAAATCTGCAGCCCAAAACAAAAATGTGTTTGCTATAACATTCAATTTATTGTTTGATTTTAGTTAAAACAAATAAAAATAATAAAAATATAATAAAATAGAATATATAATAATATTAAAATAATTTCATAATCTTTACAGTCAATAATTAACCTCACAAAACATACTTGGCCGACATATTTATCCTCAGTGCATCTATTTAATCAACAAAACTACAGAAGATAAAAATAAATATGATGTTTTTCGAATGTTGAGGGTGTGGAATGCGCTAAAAAACACAGAAACCATTAGCAACCACATAGTTATGCCTTGGCAACCACCCAAATCACATATGTCTTGCTGGCGAGTTTCTCACACTGTAAAAACCTGGTTTCACAATATTGTTGACTCTTGCCACTAGATCACAGAAGCGTCCGATGGAGTCGATGGGACTGTGAAGAAGAACGGAAAGCAGGTACAATGCGTGTTATTAAACTCAGCATGAGTGAGATTGAGTGTCCGTTTGTCCTTCACGGCCTCATGTCATCCTGTTGATCTTTATAGACTCTGGGGAAAAAACTGCGACACTCTCTGCTGATCAGGAGGAGCTCAAAGGTAAATGACTGAAGATTTTTGACAACCAGTTTCTAAAGTTCCCCTATTATGATTTTTCAGATATTCCTGTTCATCCAGTGTTTGTGAATCTAAAAGGTCTGCAAAGTTTTAAAGATAAATGGATTTTTTTTTGTCTCCAAACGAGTCCTTAGTAATTCTAGTCTCACTTCCTGCTGAACCTGCGTGGGTTTGTAACTACTTTGCATAATGTCAGCCTCTTGTCTTGATTGGCTGAACAGCGTCTCTTTGCCCCGCCCTCAAACACTGTAGTGTATCTGAGACTGGAAGAGTTTGGTTCATGTTGTTCATGTCGAGAAGATGCTGTTTTCTGCTGACAAAGCAAATCCACTTTGATGAGATTGATGTGGTAAAATCCACACCATCGTCACTGTTCGTATCACTGTGTGTCAAGAGCTGAGATTTAGATATGATAATAAGCGTTTGGTTTAAACTAAAAGCTTGGTAGACCAATCAGAGCAGAGTAGACCAATCACAACAGACTGGGTCATCTGACCAATCAGAGCAGAGTAGACCAATCACAGCAGACTGGGCCATCTGACCAATCAGAGCAGAGTAGAGTAGACCAATAACAACAGACTGGGCCATCTGACCAATCAGAGCAGAGTAGACCAATCACAGCAGACTGGGTCATCTGACCAATCAGAGTAGAGTAGACCAATCACAACAGACTGGGCCATCTGACCAATCAGAGCAGAGTAGACCAATCACAGCAGACTGGGCCATCTGACCAATCAGAGCAGAGTAGACCAATAACAACAGACTGGGCCATCTGACCAATCAGAGCAGAGTAGACCAATCACAGCAGACTGGGCCATCTGACCAATCAGAGCAGAGTAGACCAATCACAACAGACTGGGCCATCTGACCAATCAGAGCAGAGTAGACCAATCACAGCAGACTCGGCCATCTGACCAATCAGAGCAGAGTAGACCAATAACAACAGACTGGGCCATCTGACCAATCAGAGCAGAGTAGACCAATCAGAGCAGAGTAGACCAATCACAACAGACTGGGCCATCTGACCAATCAGAGCAGAGTAGACCAATCAGAGCAGAGTAGACCAATCACAACAGACTGGATCATCAGACCAATCAGAGCAGAGTAGACCAATCAGAGCAGAGTAGACCAATCACAACAGACTGGATCATCAGACCAATCAGAGCAGAGTAGACCAATCACAACAGACTGGATCATCAGACCAATCAGAGCAGAGTAGACCAATAACAACAGACTGGATCATCAGACCAATCAGAGCAGAGTAGACCAATAACAACAGACTGGATCATCAGACCAATCAGAGCAGAGTAGACCAATCACAACAGACTGGGCCATCTGACCAATCAGAGCAGAGTAGACCAATCACAGCAGACTGGGCCATCTGACCAATCAGAGCAGAGTAGACCAATAACAACAGACTGGGCCATCTGACCAATCAGAGCAGAGTAGACCAATCAGAGCAGAGTAGACCAATCACAACAGACTGGGCCATCTGACCAATCAGAGCAGAGTAGACCAATCAGAGCAGAGTAGACCAATCACAACAGACTGGATCATGAGACCAATCAGAGCAGAGTAGACCAATCAGAGCAGAGTAGACCAATCACAACAGACTGGATCATCAGACCAATCAGAGCAGAGTAGACCAATCACAACAGACTGGATCATCAGACCAATCAGAGCAGAGTAGACCAATCAGAGCAGAGTAGACCAATCACAACAGACTGGATCATCAGACCAATCAGAGCAGAGTAGACCAATCACAACAGACTGGATCATCAGACCAATCAGAGCAGAGTAGACCAATCAGAGCAGAGTAGACCAATCACAACAGACTGGATCATCAGACCAATCAGAGCAGAGTAGACCAATCACAACAGACTGGATCATCAGACCAATCAGAGCAGAGTAGACCAATAACAACAGACTGGATCATCAGACCAATCAGAGCAGAGTAGACCAATAACAACAGACTGGGCCATCTGACCAATCAGAGCAGAGTAGACCAATAACAACAGACTGGATCATCAGACCAATCAGAGCAGAGTAGACCAATAACAACAGACTGGGCCATCTGACCAATCAGAGCAGAGTAGACCAATAACAACAGACTGGGCCATCTGACCAATCAGAGCAGAGTAGACCAATCAGAGCAGAGTAGACCAATCACAACAGACTGGGCCATCTGACCAATCAGAGCAGAGTAGACCAATCAGAGCAGAGTAGACCAATCACAACAGACTGGATCATGAGACCAATCAGAGCAGAGTAGACCAATCAGAGCAGAGTAGACCAATCACAACAGACTGGATCATCAGACCAATCAGAGCAGAGTAGACCAATCACAACAGACTGGATTATCAGACCAATCAGAGCAGAGTAGACCAATCAGAGCAGAGTAGACCAATCACAACAGACTGGATCATCAGACCAATCAGAGCAGAGTAGACCAATCACAACAGACTGGATCATCAGACCAATCAGAGCAGAGTAGACCAATCAGAGCAGAGTAGACCAATCACAACAGACTGGATCATCAGACCAATCAGAGCAGAGTAGACCAATCACAACAGACTGGATCATCAGACCAATCAGAGCAGAGTAGACCAATAACAACAGACTGGATCATCAGACCAATCAGAGCAGAGTAGACCAATAACAACAGACTGGATCATCAGACCAATCAGAGCAGAGTAGACCAATAACAACAGACTGGATCATCAGACCAATCAGAGCAGAGTAGACCAATCCCACAGACTGGGCCATCTGACCAATCAGAGCAGAGTAGACCAATCACAGCAGACTGGGCCATCTGACCAATCAGAGCAGAGTAGACCAATCACAGCAGACTGGGCCATCTGACCAATCAGAGCAGAGTAGACCAATCACAACAGACTGGGCCATCTGACCAATCAGAGCAGAGTAGACCAATCACAGCAGACTGGGCCATCTGACCAATCAGAGCAGAGTAGACCAATCACAACAGACTGGGCCATCTGACCAATCAGAGCAGAGTATACCAATAACAACAGACTGGATCATCAGACCAATCAGAGCAGAGTAGACCAATCCCACAGACTGGGCCATCTGACCAATCAGAGCAGAGTAGACCAATAACAACAGACTGGATCATCAGACCAATCAGAGCAGAGTAGACCAATCCCACAGACTGGGCCATCTGACCAATCAGAGCAGAGTAGACCAATCACAGCAGACTGGGCCATCTGACCAATCAGAGCAGAGTAGACCAATCACAGCAGACTGGGCCATCTGACCAATCAGAGCAGAGTAGACCAATCACAACAGACTGGGCCATCTGACCAATCAGAGCAGAGTAGACCAATCACAGCAGACTGGGCCATCTGACCAATCAGAGCAGAGTAGACCAATAACAACAGACTGGGCCATCTGACCAATCAGAGTAGACCAATCACAACAGACTGGATCACCAGACCAATCAGAGCAGAGTAGACCAATAACAACAGACTGGATCATCAGACCAATCACAACAGACTGGATCATCAGACCAATCAGAGTAGAGCAGCTCTCAGAAAGGCGGGGTTTAGAGAGACTGAATCCTTGGTTTAATCGTCACACACACTGTGAGAAAGAGCTGATGCTGTAGTGTGTATTATGAGAAAAGTGTTTTTGGAGTTTGGAGTCATGAGAACCTTGTAGGAGACGCCAGAACACAATCAGGGAACTTTAAAATCGCAGAATAGGGGCAACATGAGAGAAGTGTGTAGTTTATTTGCAAGTGTTCACTGGAAAATGAAAATTTGTTTAAAAAATGTATTTTAATTGAACCCTAAAACAAAATGCGATGCACAATTCAAAATACAGGAAAAAACAAACACAGTGTAAAACTCCTCCATTGTTTTAAAGCTCTTACTGTCATGTGAAATATATAGTCTCAACACAAAGTCACATTAAAGTTATAATTATAGTTTCTGCATGTCAACCAAATCTTTGATTTCAGGATCAAATTATAGATGAGGTGAAGAGCTCTGAGACGAACACACACACACTGCGCCGAGGGTCAAAGGTGAATATCCTCATGTGTGATCCAGCTCAAATTTGAAGAGGAGTAATACATGTCAAACGAGTGTGTCTAATGACGTGTGTATCGTGTGTTCAGCTCGTTGCTGACGGGACGGAGGAGTCTTTTGCTCTAGATGAAGAACAGAATGAAGCCGTCGACTGTAAATCAGTACGAAGCTCTTTATTTCTGAATCATGTTTCAGTCGTTTCAGATTCATGTCTTTCATCGCAGATTTCTGTTGCTCTCAACAGAAGAAATCCTCAAAACCCAAGATGATTCGTCATCGCCGAGGATCTAAGGTCAAACATTACACTAAACCAATCAAATATTTACTTCATCAAATAATTAATGGTCATCATTTTCTTTGCTTTTTTAAATAAAAAATGATGTATTATATTTTTTTTTTACAAATAATTTAATTTATTATAAATAAAATATTTTGTATAACTTTAAAATAATAACGAATGCATTGTTTTATTAAAATAAAATAATTCATATAATAATTTATACATCTGAAGAGATCAATAATTGTATTTTATTTGTATTTTGATTAAGATATCAATATATTATATTTTATATTGATAATTTATCATTTATATATGTATATGCAATGTTCCCCAACATTATTCTGAACAAATATAATATTTTCTTGATATAATAATAAATGATCTTCATATTCTTTACTTTTTAAATAATAATAATAATAACAAATAAAACAAACTGTAAATGAAATACACTTTTTTGTCATTTTAAAATAACATATTTGTATGAATTTATTAATTCAATTAAAAGTAAATTAATTATATATATATATATATATATATATATGATCATTTTAATATAGATAATAAATACATTGCAATACTATTTTAAGTAAATGATCCTGTGTTTAAGCATAAAAGGAAAGGCTGCTCATTTCCAATTTCTCACACAATTTTTTAAATAACGAGCCTGTTGATATGTTTATTTAACACCTTCATTGACATTTCTGGTATATAAAATATAATGATCCGCATATGATTACCACAGTAAACTAGCAAGTGTGTAATAATGAGTCGCTAAACACACGTGCTGCCAACTTTACCGTATCATATCTTCAGTGTTTCTGATGTTTAATATCTTCAGGCGAAACACACTGAAGCTTCAGCTAAAGGACTCCCTGCAGACTATCAGGTTTGTTACACCAATAACACATTTATTATGTTAAATATGCGTGTCGTTTGACCTTTGACCTCACTGAATTGTCTTCTCAGGATGATTTCGCGTCCTGGTCAAAAACGGCTGATCTCATGGCTTTCGGACCGAAGAGAGATGAAGATGTGGACTTCACACCGGTGCGACACACACACTAGTCTCTGTGCTGCGATGTCCACTGTATCTTTCATATATTTATTTCTAATATTTACTTTACAGAAGCAAACACAGAAATTCAAGCCTCCTGTGCCACATCGACCACAGGTATGAGAAATATTATATATATATGTGTATATATATATAATGTGTATATATATATAAGTGACATATAGCTGGTACTTTAGATTTAAAGCCTGGATTTTAAAGCCATAAACCAAACAGCAAATGATCCGTTTAGAACAATATAATACTTTACATATCATTTATGTTTTAATAAAACGATTACAAATTTATCCATTAAATTGTGATTTATATGATATAAATTATTTTATTTTAAAATGATTAATATTTTTTAATATATTTTAATATTATATTGTTTAAATACAAATAAAAGGGAAAACTATTCTTAAGACATTCAAGACTTAAATTAAACAGAATATTTGGACACTTCAGTAATGTTTACTTCCTGTCTCTATGAAGCCCCTCCTCCTGAAAAGCAGACTGTGCTCTGATTGGTCGGCTGGAGCAGTGTGTTGTGATTAGCCGAGCGCTTCGAGTGTGTTTGGGAAATGTCCCGCCCCTTTCCGTAACCGCCAGTTTAACACACTACTAACTAACTCAACCAGGCCCCGCCCCTTTATTCTGCGTATGAATTATTATGAGGAATATTGTGGCGTGTTCGTTCCCGGAGAAACTCGAGACTACAACGGAGGCGTTTCAGGAGTTCAGTTCTGTTTAATCTGCATAACTTTATCTGAAGTCGCGGGCCGCTCCTCCTCCAGCGCTGGACTCAAAGGTATAGCCTCTGTCCACGGGTGTTTGCAGAGCTGAAGACAGACAGACATGAGGACCAGAGTCTGTGCCGTGAGCCTCTTTCAGTTTAAATCGTATTATTTATAAATGTGTGTGTTCTGTTTGCAGTCCTTTTCCAAAGATCCCTTTTTGGACGGAGACTTGGATCTGTGCGCTTCACTCCAGGACAAGCCTCCGGTAAATCCTCCTCCAGTTCTAGTTGATGTTTTCTGTTTCAATGAATGACCGTGGTGTTGGACTTTATCCTGAGACTATAACGTCCGTTCTGGACGTTATTAATACACACGCACAGTTGCAGTTATTATTCACACCAGAGAGTGTCTGATGATTATAGTTACTGAGATTGAGTGGTATTTATCAAGACATTCATTAAAAATAATATTAAACGTACAGTATGTAATCTTTGGCCACCAGGGGGCACTCGATCTAAATAATGACAAAAGATGTACTTTGATGACGTCGGGAACGAGCGTGGGCTCACGGGAGCTGTTGTCGCTGTCAATGACAACCAGCGCTCTGAGGGAGAGAGAGAGAGAGAGAGAGAGAGAGAGCGAACCAGCGATACGATGTTCATTGGAACACGCATGATCTGTCATTCCCCACATTCCTCACTCATTCTAACTATGTATTTTGATAATCTTGTCTTTTCGAACAGAGAGATATATGAATTATCCGACTCTTATTGAATCAATATTCCTTCTAGCTAGTATTAATAGATGTTTAAAAAACACGGTCACCTTTCGTTCAAAATATCATTACGTTTATACTATGATATCGAACAAGATAACGGTAGTGAACTGCATATGAAGCTACTTTCTCCAGCTATATATAGAACAAATATGAATTTACATTACGAGAGCTAGCCCGCCTGCGTTTGATACATGACATCATTTCACAAAAATTTCGTGACAAAATATATGGATAGATATAGTTAGCTGAATGGGTAGAATTAGAATGCAAGCGAGATCGGCATCTCTCTGTAGCCTATATTTAACTTGTCACGAAGCTCTCTACATTTTTTAAATGCAACCCTACAGTTTACCCGTGTCATGCTTCTCGTGTCATGTCATATTTTTCACCCGTACGTTTGCTAGGGTGACCATATTTTGATTATCAAAAACCAGGACACTCGGCCAGCAGTTTTTTGGAAAACCAGGACATTTTCATCACTTTATTAAAATGGCCAGGACAGAACGTGAAAACAGGACATGTCAGGACTGTTGGTCACCCTAACGTCTGCGCTTTGAGCCGGCTCCAGCAGCAGAACGTGCAGGCAAAGCGTAATCGTGGTTCATAACTTACAGGGCTGCCAACTCTCACGCATTCAGCGCGAGACTCACGCAATTGAGCCAATTCTCACGTTCAAAGCCAGAAAGATGAGTTTATCTATAGATCTACCTGTTGAGTCACTCGTGATCGATTAGATTTACGCAAATTAGTTAAAATATCCTGTAATCTAGAGCGAGCGTGCATGCGGGACAGATGTTGAGCTCCTAACCGCGCACGCTGTCAGAGAGGTAAGCGAGCGAGAGATCTTGTGCGTGCAGCCAAACCCCCCTCAAGTTTGGTGCAGTTGCAAAATGATACTAGCTACTACTTTTTTTTTCTTCGTCGTTTTCTTTGCTTTTATTGCCGGTAGTCCGGTGTTCCCCTTTGTGTTTGGCGGTTCCGCAGGAAGTTAGAGAAAATAGAGGAGTCAAAGGTTATATGACGCCATAGACGGGCGACAAAACGGAAATAAAGAAACGGCCCGTGTCTTCGAATTAAACTATACATTTCTCCGGATTTGAAAGTTGGTGGAAACTGTCGGGATAATGTAAGTACATATCTCATAGAAATATATAACATAGATACAGTTATTTTTGCTATTTTTTAAGCAGAAAAAATACATATTGTGCCTTTAAAGAAAACACACAATCTGACATGTGTGTGATATTGTGATATTTAAGGTAAAATTTAATTAAATAAAAAATAACATAAAAAAGAAAATATAAAAAAAAGAAAATAGCAAAAGAAAAAATGTAAAATAAAATAAAAACTAAAATAACATAAAATAAAAATCTATAATAAAAATTATATAAATAAAATAAAATAAAGAATACCACACATTCTTTTTTAATAAAAATGTAAAATAAAATATAAAAACATCAAACAACTACATAAAAAATATGTAATAAATATATACATTTTGACATGAATATATGCATTTTAATGCTTTTCATTTTTAATTAAAAACGTTAAAATAAAATATAAACTACAATAAAAAATAAAAATATAAAATAGCACAAAAATATTATAAAAAATAAAATAAAAAATAAATAAAATAAAATAAAAAATATATAATTTCTGAAGCAATGTCGTTTGGCTTAATATTTTTTGTACGTTCATTACATGTCTGTGGCCAGCAGATGGCACTGTTGATTCAGTGTCTTTGAGATACTAATGCAGTTTTAATGATATATTTTTAAAAGGTGATTTTTAATATCAGTTAAAATTTGATTAATTTATTACTTTTGTCTTTTTTTTTCAAATATGTTGAGATAGTTTTATATGTTTTTTATTATTATATATTATTATTATTATTACATAAATATATTATTTTGTTAGAACACTGATATCTTGGCAATGCACACTTTGTTAACTTGAGAACGCAGAGTTAGAAAGTTTGAGTGAGTTTGAAAAGCTTGAAGTTCTAAGTAGTTTTAACTTTAAAGTAGTTTGTTAGGCTCAAAGTTTGAAGGTTTTAAGGCCATTCAGTCTCTGTCTGGGTGGTTGTTAAGGTGTTGCTATGCAGTTGTTAGGATATTCTGGGTGGTTGTTAAGGTGTTACTATGAAGTTGCTTGGGTATTCTGGGTGGTTGTTAAGGTGTTGCTATGCAGTTGCTAGGATATTCTGGGTAGTTGTTAAGGTGTTGCTATGCAGTTGCTAGGCTATTCTGGGTGGTTGTTAAGATGTTGCTATGCAGTTGCTTGGGTATTCTGGGTGGTTGTTAAGGTGTTCCTATGCAGTTGCTTGGTTATTCTGGGTGGTTGTTAAGGTGTTACTATGCAGTTGCTTGGGTATTCTGGGTGGTTGTTAAGGTGTTGCTATGCAGTTGCTTGGGTATTCTGGGTGGTTGTTAAGGTGTTACTATGCAGTTGCTTGGGTATTCTGGGTGGTTGTTAAGGTATTGCTATGCAGTTGCTTGGGTATTCTGGGTGGTTGTTAAGGTGTTGCTATGCAGTTGCTTGGGTATTCTGGGTGGTTGTTAAGGTGTTGCTATGCAGTTGCTTGGGTATTCTGGGTGGTTGTTAAGGTGTTACTATGCAGTTGCTTGGGTATTCTGGGTGGTTGTTAAGGTATTGCTATGCAGTTGCTAGGCTGTTCAGGGTGCTTGATAGACTGAGTTACACGTGATTTCCTGTTGTAGATTGCAGAGATTGATGGCGAGAGAAACACGGGAGGGATCGATGATGGACAGGTAGACGAGAGAGATCCGTCGTCTTTCTGTTCTGTCTTTCATTTTCTCATCAATGCATTATTTTACTCACTGTTATTCTTTTTTTTATTAGAAACACAAAAAGAAGGTCAAAGTCAAGTTTGTTCCTCAAAGAGGGTTTGTTATCGGTTTATCCAGGGTAAGTCTGTTTTCTATGATTGCTTATATTATTATAATTATATATTATTATATTATATTAGTTTGTGTTTTTAATGAGAGATTTGTATTTGTTATTGGGTTGTCAAGGATGAAAATGAACCGATGGAGGGAACGTCACATTTTAAGGTATTATCAGAAGAGAATACTGTACACGCTCAAAAATGCTGGGTTGTTTCAACCCACGTTTGGGTCAAATAGGGAAAAACCCAACCGTTGGTTAAACATTTTTAATTTCAATTGCACCTCATGCAAACATAAAAGCCCTTTCACTATGGCAAAACTTGTATTAATTTCCAGGATATGAATTCTTGATATCAAAAATGACATTTTCACTAGTTAAAGTGCTAACGGTGTGTGTATAACGGTGTGTGTATAATGGTGTGTGTATAATGGTGTGTGTATAACGGTGTATATATAGCGGTGTGTATAGCGGTGTGTATAGCGGTGTGTATGGTGTGTGTATAACGGTGTGTGTATAATGGTGTGTGTATAACGGTGTATGTATAGCGGTGTGTATAACGGTGTGTGTATAATGGTGTGTGTATAACGGTGTGTGTATAGCGGTGTGTATAGCGGTGTGTATAGCGGTGTGTATAGCGGTGTGTATAGCGGTGTGTATAGCGGTGTGTATAGCGGTGTGTATAGCGGTGTGTATAACGGTGTGTATAGCGGTGTGTATAGCGGTGTGTATAATGGTGTGTATAACGGTGTGTTCCAGGAGAACGAGTATGAGGATGAACTGAAGGGAGCGTGTGGTTTCACTCCTCATCCACATCTTAAGGTTTGTCCGAGTCGTACGGGTGTGTGTGGGAAGCTCAGGTGTGTGTGTGGGATTATTAACACAGATCACATGTGATGTTAGGATCAGGACGGGATGGATGAGCTGAAGGGAATGGGCCTTTACACTGTAGACACTTCTCTGACAACCAGTTATTCAGCAAACCAATTTAAGGTTCAAACTAAACCATATTCTGCTTCAGGTCACTTCTAGTGAGGCTATTATTGCTTATATATGAACTGTTATTTTCCAGAGTTCATATTCCAGTGGGTTTATGGGTCATCCTTCATGGGATTCAAAGGTAGGGCTTTGATAGGAAGCATAACTCATCTTTAAACCAGAACTAACTGAGAAGCATGACTGGTTTTGTGTGATATGTTCAGGCATCCGATCTCTTCACGACTTCAGACTTCAGTGACAAACTTCAGGAGACGCAAGACTGTCGGCCGGTGCGTTTCAACAGCGCTCGTATGATCTCTGTGAAGCTTTCAATTGCATTTTATTTTGTATTTTATACATTTTTGATCTGTTTGTATACAGAAGAAAGCGACGAAGTTTAAAGTCCCCCTTTTACACCGCAGACAGTCGAAGGTAAATCATCAAACTCACAGCTGAGAGCTTTTATTAGGGGTTCAAGCACAAAGTTCTGGAACCCTATTGTAATTGTAAGGATTTGTAAAACTGATCATGCAGGCCAAACCGGAAGAGCTAGAGACGTGAAACCTGGCCAGATGGTAGGCCTCAATTTGGGGAGAACCTGTCAAGTTTTGCATTTGGTTCACTATAACAGGGTCACTTGGAAAATGGGCGTGGCAAAATACACTCAAAAGCCTATAAATCCTAAAGGAAAACTCAGAACTTCACAAAAATTGGTGAGCATATGTGACATAAAATTCGGAACAAGCGTGCAAAATGGTATAGAGATCAGACAATGGGTGGCGCTATAACTGATAAAAAGCTTTAAAACCATATATGTCCTCTGGTACATTGCCTGTATTGGCTGTAAATGGTCTTTTCCATCTATGATGTCAGTGGATAAAAGCTTGCTAAATAAAACTTAATGTCTTAAATGCTTATGTGCTTAAAGGCCTTAAATGCTTGAACCCCGCTAAATGCTGCTTGCAGCTTTAATTTCAGTGTGTTATTTTAGCACGAGTTAAACTTCATTAAACTAGAAACTAGTTAAATAAAATCAAATATTTTATTACATTTTATTTTTATATTTCCCATTTTCATTTTAGCTAAAGTTTTAGTCGTTTTGTTAGTTTTGTCTGTTTCAGTTTTTTTTTTAATTCATGTCAATATATTTACTATATAAAATGTACTTTGTGTAAATTAAACGAAATGTTGTCTTAAAACGTTGAAATAAAATAATGTATTATAAAATAAATATATTTTTAAAGTAAAAAAAATCAGTTAGCATTTATTTTATTTCAAGTATACATGCTATATCATTAATATATAATACTAGTTTTATTTAATTTTTTTATATATATATATTTTATACGTTTTTATTTGTATATCTTTCATTTGTTATTTGTATTAGTTTTGCATATAATATATTAAACATGCATTTTAGTTTTTTAGTACTTCAAGTTAAACTCATAGAAAGTATATTTTATTTCAACTACTATTTTATTTTATTTCCTTTTAATCAATGTTTATTTTACTTCAACTTCAACTGTTTCTTATGGTTTTACTTGACAATAATAACCATGGCCTCAGTTTGTATAATTGCAGCTGGCAGCTGACTTGTGTTTTACAGAGCATCGAGGAACCTGAGATCAGGCCGACTAAAGATCATGATGAGGTGAAACTTGTCTGTTTATTTCCCCATCAAATATTTCTCAAACTTTCCCTAGATCTTATTTCTGAGGAATTTTCTGGCTAGTTCAGATTCTATGATCCGCATTTGTTGATTTAGACGTGGTTTCAATCGTGCTTACGGTAACACACCGTGACTATAACGTTGCGGGAAGAATTAAGCGAGAAGTGAATCCAATTGCAAGCACATTTATTAAGAAAACAAACAAAAGACACTCAGACCAGGAACAAGGAAACAGCAACCATTACAACATTAGAACTCACAAGGACTGAACTGAAACACAGGGCTTAAATACAAGGACACACAAGCTAAAGGAGATAACAAGGGGGCGTGGCTAACGAGAAACACCTGGGAACAATAAACCTAACGGGGAACAGCTGAACATGAAAAGACAGGGAAACACATGACAGACAACAACAAGGAACAAAATCCAAAACCCACACTGTGACAGTGACCTACAGCAGAAAACTAGTTTTGTTAAAGCATTTACATTCATTATTATTTCATAAGAAACTGTAAATTAGTGTTGTTTGAGGAGGAACTACTTTTCTGTATGGATGAACTTCTGCATTACAGACATCATTTATGTACTGCAAATGTGCATCAAATCACTTTTTGATATCAATGAAAGTTGCCGGGTTATTCTAGTCTCAAACTATAACTAGGAATTATATAAAACACAAGTAAATAAATATAAATACAAATTATATTTATATTTATATAATAGTATATTTATTTATAGTATACACTGTAAAACAAGTTATGACAACAAATTATTTTTAACTCATCAAAATTAAGCACTTTTCAAATATTTTAAAAGTTATACAAGATTAAACACATTTTTTAATGTTAAGTTTAAATTTTAGGTTTAAATGACTTATACATCCAAGCTGATTATACTTACAAATGTGAGGCAACAACTTTTTTACAGTGTATTTATCTTATTATTCATATGTATTATTCATATGTGTATTTTATTTATGTTCACAATTATATTTTATATTTACATTTATTTATTCATTTTTTAGTTAGTTAATGGAGTTGATGCTGGTTAAATTGTAGTCCATCTCGTTAAATAAAAAATATATATTTATGTAATATTATATGTATATTTTATATTTATATTACAATTACATGTATAAATATAAATACAAATATTATTTGTACATAATATTTATATTTATTAATATGTTTATTTATTTATATTTATGTATGTTTTTGTTTATAATTATATTTATATTTTTTACTTGTATTTATCTAAATTTTTTCTTTAATGAGTGACAAGTCAAACATTAGTTCTGTTGTAATCAAAAATATGGCACATATGCTGTTGATGGAGCTTAATGAGTTTTGTCTGGTTAAATGTCGGCTGTTTCTGCAGATGAAGAAGCCTCCTCTTCTTAAAGTGCCGCCGCTGTCCCGCCGAGGCTCAAAGGTGCCCTTCTGACTATCTTCTCATCTCACTACTTAAATGTTAGTATTCTCCTGAAAGCGCTGACGTCTGACTTCTGCAGGCCGTGGAGGAAGACAAGGTCCCTCAAAAGGGTGCAGATCTGTTCAGGGCCGGAGACCTGGAGCCGGAAGACGACTTCGGATGGGAGGAATACACACCGGTATCTTTATCTTTTCACTCTCATGCTTTTCTGTTGTTCACGCAAACGAGTTTAGCACTGACGGCCCCTCTCACACAGGACAATAAACCACAGAAACCTCAAGAAACTGACACGCATCGCACAGGGTCAAAGGTTAGAGTGCCTTCATCTCAATCTACTGTAATAAACTCCTTCACTACCACTTCATCTGGTGTAAATCCTGCTTTTTTCAGGATGCTTTTCCCGAAGACTTTCTGGAATCTCCTGGTGCCACGTCTGGAAATTATTATCTGTCTGATGCTGCTAAGGTATTTAGCAGAAATATAGTAGAAGGGTCCCATGAAATCCCTTTTATCTTTTCCCAAATTTAGTTTTTTTTTCCTTTTTAATTTTTGGGATTTCACTTTTTTTTTTTTTACTACAATTTTATGGTAAAAAAAAGACAATTGTAATCAAAAAGCATGTCTAATTAATTGAAATCATGAAACTTATAACATTTAACCCTCTGAGGTCGGCTATCGCGCCGGCGATATATATATTTTTTCTTATCAGTGCAAAAGAAACTCAAAATACTCTGTTGATTTTGATCTTACATATTAAGTGTTGTACATCATTAGATCCTGATAAGTGTCTATTTTTTTGTGGATACTCACAATAAAAACAAAGTGTTGTGCTTTTCGCCAAATAAAGAAAAACAAACATGATGCGCGTTCTGCCTTCTCTCTGTCAGTGAAGTCCATTCTGAAACGCGTCCTAAGATTATTTTTAATTCCGCGAATACTTGTCATACAGGCACGAGTGTTTTTCCATAATGAAGCTTGAACTCTCTTCTTTTAAATGAGTTAATTTATATAAAAAAACAAATATTCTTAGCTTATGTAATCTGTATGAAAAGAGAGAGATGTCAGTATTTTTCTTTCCAGCTCATTACACCTAATTACGCGTTAATGTGCCACGCCCACGGAGAGCGCGCGCTATTCAAACGCAAATGATCTAAGACAAGCCATTCAAACATGCCAACGCCCACCAGCTGGATTATAAAACACATCGTGTTTAGTAAGTAGGCTATCTTGTACAGCTGTGTACACAGCGTATCCTTTCACTGTGAGGAATATCTAACCCTGGAAAATGTACCAGAAGTGTTGGTAGTTTCATTTCGAGGAGCAACGGATCCAGCTGATGTAGTAAGTCATTTATTCTAGTGCTTTGTTCTAATCGTGATATTGAAGTGTCGGACTGTAAACCGCAAAATACGTTTTTTAATACGTATGATAAAATGTATAGTTTTTACAAAGAAATACACTTGAAATATTGTTAAAATTGTAATTGTTGCTGTAATTGTAACCTATTTGTAATTGGTTACAATTTCTAATTGTAAAATATGTATAGGCTATATAGATCATTTCTTTTGGCCTTGCATTCTTTGGGATCCTGTGACCCACCTGTGTGAAAGGGCTAATTAATATGCAGCTCATTATGCGGCACATTATCCGGCCTTTGTCTTCTCAGGTGTGAACACGCCTCCACGCATATTGCCTTTCCAAACAAAAGGTGTCTAATAAAATTTAAATCAGTGTATGTGTTTGTGTAAATGATTAGGCAGGATGATTTTCAGATCATTTTGAAGCAAAAATTCTAGGCAACAACACTGATTAGTCACAAGTCTTGTGGACACATATTTAGTATGTGTTTTGTGGCCTTATTTCAGACACTTTAAGTTTTAGTTTTTTCAATAACCATGCATAAGCAATATTCTCTCAAAAATACAAACATGTTTCATAATTGTTGCTCAGAAATTCCGGTAGCCCAGTTTGTGCTATATTGAGTGAATTTACACCTTTGCCATTAACATGGTTATAAATAACTGAAAAAAGCACAAATGTCAGAGCATGTCAGAACACCTCAAGGACCCCAAAAATCCTTAGACCTCAGAGGGTTAACAACAATTTCTTAAAAGGCCCTAAGAAATACATTTTATTTTTAATCTCAAATTCAGTTTTATTTTTTTTAACCAAATTCTGTGTTTTCTGTTTTAAGCTTAAGCTGTGAATTTTAAGTTTAATACAATTTTAATAATCCAAAAGCATGTCTATAAAAACAACAATTTATATATAAAACTAAAAAAATCATCATTTATTTTATTTTGTTCCTCCAGAAATTCTGTGTTGTGTATTTATAATTTTCTGGAGATCAAATGAAGGCATAAAACATTAATTTAATTGACCTTTTAATCATATGAAATTAAACAAACTTTTTTGTTTTGTTTAATTTAACACAACATAATTACTGTCAAAATTAAAACATGGAAGGAAATGTTTAATTATTCCACAAAAAATTTAAGTTTTAATAATCATTTATAATTTTAATTTATTTTATTTTATTGTACTGTACAACATTAATATATTTCTGTCACAATTTCTTCAAGTTGAACCGAACTGTTATTTTGCCGGGTTGCCATGAAGAGCTTTGAGTTTCTGTGTGTTTATGTTGTGATGATAGTTTTTCTGTGTCTGATCTGCTTTTTATTTATTCATCAATATTTGACAAATTCCGTATTCCGGTAACGTTAAATTCTATTTTTATGACTTGATTCCGCAACTCCGATTTCCGTTCTCGCGGAAATCACAGGGCCCCATAATCCGGACGAGAAATATTTCTGTGTGATTATATTCATCACATCTGATCTCTGTCTCTGGTGTTTTCGTCTCATTCTCCATCACATCTCTCTCTGTAAGGCTGAGTGGATGTCTTCTCAGATGGACGTGAAACGACTGAGAGATCAAGAGGAAGAGCAGAAGCGTGAGGAAGAGGAGGATGGAGGGGTCAGTAAATTCATGTGTGCATTACGACCTTCCTCGTCACGTTTACTAGATTCTGCTGTGCTGTTTATACTGCAGCATCTGTGTCTGTCACTTTCTCTTGATGTGATTTCGAACAAGTTGCTAGCATATTTTAACACATTGTTAACATGTTTTAACAAATTGATAACATGTTTTAGCATGATCACATTGCTGACATATTGCTAGCATGATTTAGCATGTTGCATGCATTAATAAGCACATTGCTAGTATGATTTCACATGTTCCTAACATAATTTAGCACATTGCTAGCATATTTTAGCAGGATTTAACCCTTTGCAGACATGTTTCTTGCGTGAATTAGCACATTATTAGTTAGTATAATTTCACATGGTCCATACATGGTTTGGCACATTTCTGACGTGGTTTAGCATAATAATAGCACGACGTTTAAACATTTTGCTAGCAGGATTTAACCCAATGTTAACATGTTGCTTGAATTAGCACATTGTTAGCATGTTTAGCATGCTGGTAGCATGATTTCTTGTGAAGGGGTCGGTAAATTCATGTGTGCATTATGACATTCCTCGTCACGCTAATTTCATTTCACTCAAGTCTATAGATTCTGCTGTGCTGTTTATTGCAGTATTTGTGAATCTGTCACTTTCTCTTGATGTGATTTCGAAGTCTGTTTGTCATAAACGTGTGTTTGATTGGCAGGACACTGACAGTCTGATGGAGTGGTGGAATACAGTCGAGTGTGAGTCCAGATTAATTCACTAATTCACCGGGTGGTCATCAGATCGAAATCATTTCACATTCAATCTCTGTGTTTTTCAGTTTGGGATGAACTACCTTCGAACGAGAGGATCAGCTCTAAAGAGGAAGAGACCATGTAAGATTCAAAATGTCATAAGATCAGTCCAAAATGACCAAACTTTGTGTGGTCTTCAGATTAGCTCAAGAACAGTGCGTAGAGAGCTTCATGGTACTTGCGGTACTTGCCTGACTGCATTGTGCCACGTGTAAAGTTTGGTGGAGGGGGGGTTATGGCGTGGGGTTGTTTGGTGGAGGGGGATTATGGTGTGGGGTTGTTTGGTGGAGGGGGGATTATGGTGTGGGGTTGTTTGGTGGAGGGGGGATTATGGAGTGGGGTTGTTTGGTGGAGGGGGATTATGGTGTGGGGTTGTTTGGTGGAGGGGGGTTATGGCGTGGGGTTGTTTGGTGGAGGGGGAGTTATGGTGTGGGGTTGTTTGGTGGAGGGGGGATTATGGCGTGGGGTTGTTTGGTGGAGGGGGATTATGGTGTGGGGTTGTTTGGTGGAGGGGGGATTATGGTGTGGGGTTGTTTGGTGGAGGGGGGATTATGGTGTGGGGTTGTTTGGTGGAGGGGGATTATGGTGTGGGGTTGTTTGGTGGAGGGGGGGTTATGGCGTGGGGTTGTTTGGTAGAGGGGGAGTTATGGTGTGGGGTTGTTTGGTGGAGGGGGAGTTATGGTGTGGGGTTGTTTGGTGGAGGGGGGTTATGGTGTGGGGTTGTTTGGTGGAGGGGGGGTTATGGTGTGGGGTTGTTTTTCAGGGCTTGGCCCCTTAGTTCCAGTGAAAGGAACTCTTAATACTTCCGCATACCAAGACATTTTGGACAATTTCATGATCTCAACTTTGTGGGAACAGTTTGGGGATGTTCCTGTTCCAACATGACTGCGCTCCTGTGCACAAATCAGGACCATAAAGACATGGATGAGCGAGTTTGATGTGGAGGAACTCGAGTGGCCTGCACAGAGTCCTGGGCTCAACCCGATAGAACATCTTTGGGAAGAATTAGTGCGGAGACTGCGAGCCAGACCTTCTCGTCTAACATCAGTGCCTGACCTCACAAATGCCCTTTTAGAAGAATGGTCAAAACTCCCATAAACACACTCCTAAACCCTGTGGAAACCTTCCCAGATGAGTTGAAGCTGTTATAGCGGCAACGGGTGGGCCAACTCCATATGAAACCCTACGGATCGGGAATGTCATTAAAGTTCATGTGCATGTAAAGACAAACGTCCCACAACTTTTGGCACTATAGTGTATCTCCCAATGGGGTACAAAAAAAAACTATTTAAAATGAAAATTAATTGATTTCTCTGACCCCACTGGGGAGTTTTTTCTTCTTGATTTAAGAAGATTTAGATATTTAGCTGGAAAACAGACTTTTTGCAGTGTTCAATCTCAACACTTTTCAACATCCAATCAATCAATCAATCAACTAACTCAGCATTGATAAAATCCTAAAGTCCTGCCGTTTGTCTTTGTTTTTGTCTCACACATATTGAGCCTCTGTCCTCTTTGTCTCCTGTCAGATCGTTTAAAGCGGTGGCCGATAAGGTCCATCGTGGTCTCCGCGTGTACCTGAAGCTCTTCATGGAGCGAGCCGAGCTTCTCTACCAGCACGTGCTGATCTTATACGGCATCGCCGACGACCTCAGCAACTTTCACCATCGCACTAAAATCGCCAACATCACGGGGGGAACGACCACAGCCGTCGGTGGAGCCGCGGCCATCACGGGACTGGCGCTGGCTCCGGTCACGTTCGGCGCTTCCATCATCATCTCGGCCATCGGACTGGGCATCGCTACGGCGGGCGGCATCACGGCGGCTTCAGCCAGCATTTCAGACAATATCAACAACATGCATGTACGTTCACGTTCTTTATCATATGCACCTGTTAGATGATTACAAACAAACACCTTTTCTGTCATTTTGAACTATTTATGTCGATTCTTTAAAATAAGATTGGCCTTGCCGATCTTTAGATCAAGCCCCGCTAACATGTACTAGATGAGTTAAGTTTGATGACTAACTTGGATGTTGGCTTGACAAAGCCTTAGTCTGAAAGTTTGAAATATCTTTGCAGATTTTACTTGTCAATAGAATGTTATTAACATTCTCTAGCACATTGATAACATGTTTTAACAAGTTGATGACATGTTAGCATGATTATCAGATTGGCTGACATGCTTCAGCATTTTGCTAGCATGTTTTAGTATTTTTCAGACATGTTTCTTGCTTGAATTAACACATTGCTGACATGTTTTATTTCTAGCATGTTTAAACATGTTGCTAGCATGATTTAACACAATTCTAACATTTTTAGCTTGAATTAGCACATTGCTAGCATGTTTAAAATGCTGCCAGCATAATTTAGCACATTCCTAGCATATTTTAGCATGATTTATGACTTTGCAGACACGTGACACGCTTGAATTAGCACGTTACTAGTAAGATTTCACATGTTATAATGATTTAGCACATTGCTGACGAGTTCTAGCTTTCTACCATGGTTTAACACAATGCTAGCATGAATTATTACATTGCTAGCATGTTTAAACATTTTGCTTGCATGATTTAACAATTTTAACATGTTTCTAGCATTAATTAGTACATTGCTAGCAAGTTTAGCATGCTGCTAGCATGATTTAGCACATTGCTAGTAAGTTTTCTTGTTTTCTAGCATGTTTTCAGGTTTTACAGCAGAAAGACACGTGAAGCACGAGCTGAAGAAAGACGTTTGAACAATTTTACTACAAGACTTTTACTTGATAAAACGGTCTAATGTTGTTTTTGCTCCATCCTCACGCAGGACCGTAAGAAGATTGAGGTAATCGTTCAGGACTACGAGGCGCAGCTGATGGAAATGCAGCGCTGTTTGCGGTTCATCGTTGAAGGTCTCAGTCGACTGCGCGCTCATCCGCTGCTGCGACGCAACAACTACTACACCGGCGACTGGGAAGTGCGGCGGGCGCTGCAAACCATCAGCCTCGTTACTGACCCGGTCGAGCGAGCGGAAGAGATAACCAACAACACTCTGGCCAAGCTAGCCAGTCTGCATTCAGGAATGGACAAGTTCTTCACTAAAGACATGAAGGAGGTGAAGAAAGGTTGTAAGAAGGAGGTGACGGCTGAAGTGCGAAGCCTGGCTAAACGACTGCAGGAGGGTTTAGTGGAGCTCAACTCCATCCGAGAACAGCTGCTCGACGCCACTGGGAACATCTGAAGGCCCATTGGCTGCTTTGCTTCGCTGCTCATTTGCATACAATTAAACTCTCTCAAGGAGCTGGAAATCACCAACATAAACAAGCAATTCCGACTTTCTTGGAATTTTGAATTTACATCTCGCAATTCTGTTTTTTTTTCTTTTTGCCATGGACATTAAAAAAAAAAGATATTGCGAGTTTATATCTTACAATTCAAACTCTGGAATTCTGAGAATTGCATGTTTGTATCATCAGAATTTCGAGTTATAAACAAGCAATTCCGACTTTCGTGGAATTCTGAGTTTACATCTCACAATTCAGTTTTTTTTTCTGCCGTGGAATTTTTTTCTCGCAATTGCGAGTTTGTCTCGCAATTCAGACTTTTCTTCTCAAAATGGCAAGTTTTAAACAAGAAATTCCCACTTTCTCGGAATGAAAAACACTTCAAAAAATCTTTTTTTTTATTCACAATTTGAAAAGAAATTCTCGTAATACCGAATTTGTCACAATACAGACTTTTTTTTTCTTAGAGTTCCGAGTCTCACAATTTAAAAATAATTTCTCACACTTCAGACTTTTCTTCTTAGAATTGTGAGTTTATATCTCGCAATTGCAAAACATGAAGGAGGTGGAGCTCAACTCCATCCGAGAGCAGCTGCTCGATGCCATGGGAACATCTGAAGGCCCATTGGCTGCTTTGCTTCGCTGCTCACTTGCATAAAATTACATTTTCCTCACGGAGCTGGAAATCACCAACTCTCAATAAAAATAAATGAAGTGCGGCTGCAAATCGCTTTCAGTTTGAACGAATCTTACATGGGATTGAAATTAGTTTTTCTCTTGGGAAAGAATGTCTCTTGATGAATGAATAAATATATTCAGCATGCAAATGAGTGCAAGCATGCGGGAGCTTGTTTCCGCCCCGAAAAATAAAAATTGTAAACAAGCAATTCCGACTTTCTTGAAATTCTGAGTTTAAATTTCGCAATTCTGTTTTTTTTCTGCCATGGAATAAAAATGACTTGTCATTTTTTTATCTCGTAATACCGAATTTGTCACAATACAGACTTATTTTCTTAGAAATCTAATTTTACATCTCGCAGTTCTGTTTTTTGTTGTGAGATACTGTGAGCTGCAATTACCTTTTTAATTTTTTTTAAAAAGCGGCGGAAATAAACTTCCATACGAGGATCCTCTGCACAAATATTAAAAGACTAAGAGCCTGATACTTTTTCCCATTTGAACAACAGTTACCATCATGCTTTGCTGGACTACATAACCTAAAAACAAAGGTTGTCTATAGTATTTCTGTATGTAGTCACAAATCATCTTTCATATTTAACTGTTCTGCTGTGGCCAGAGTTTAAAATCCAGTTTTTGTTCACAATCATTATGGTGAAAATGAAGCCCCCAGACAAGATGTGTTTTTATGTACAGTAGCCTAATTGAGATGGTATGCTTTGGATGCAGTGCATTTTTAAGTAAATCTGTCACATGCTCTTGTTTTGCACAACTGGTATTATTATTACCAACACTAAAGCTGAGGGGGGGGGGTTATTTCATGTCTTGACATGATCTTGTGATGTAGCCTAAATAAAGGTGATTTCAAATATAGCTGTGTGTGTGCATTACTTGATCAGTTATGCTACAGTAACACTTTACATGCAACTGTGCTCAGCAGTGAAATCAAAGCAGAGCTCAAGGTCGGGTGGAAAAGCACTTCTCTGCAAACACGCCCCGTGATCATCATGTGCTTCTTCGAGGAAGAGACGCGGGACTTGCAGGGAAACAGTTTCTTCTCGCCTCAGGACTTCAACACTGTTTTAAGTTGTTGTTTTTTGTTTCAGGCTTTCCGTATTTAAGACTGTCAGATTTCTGCGTGCTTTTCCCGAACATCTTCGAATAAACGGATCATTTTAAAAGTTCTAGAACATTGAAAACTCCGGCGTTTTGTGCCCTTTTGTTTTCATTTGGAAGAGAAGACAGTCTCGATCACTGTAAAGGTACGAGTTTGGTTGTTTGCGGTTAAGCGAGTTCTGTTGAGTGTGCATGGTTATTTTTGTCATGAACTTCTGTTCTTTATGGGGAAGTTGAAAGAGAAAAAATTATCTAGCATTTATCATTGCAAGCTGGGGAACTTTTGTTATGTTTATGACTTGGTCTTTGAACGCATTGCCGTGTATCGTCCAAAAATGCAAAGAACTTTAGTTTCAAAACACGTTCGCGCGACCCAACAAGCGTTATTTACTTCAATCGCCTGAAGCGAAAGTTTCTTCACCGGTTACCCAATCAGACAGACAGACAGTCTCATAAGCTCATTAATATTCATGAGCCAAGCATTGCACTCAGGACTCGTCAGTGACCACGCCCTCGAGGTTCAACGAATGAAAGGCGTTTGTAAGGCGTGTCAATTTACAAAAACACACAGGATACATTCCTTTCCTTTCTGACTAGAGTTAGCACAACTAGTGACGCCAGTTTCACACTGCATGTCGATGTGTTTTAGCAGCTTTACTTGTCTGATGTCTTTTTACTATCTTATGGTTCATTTTCAAACTTTTTGATTCCTGGTAACTTACACATATGATCCCCCTTTTAAAAGAAATCCCATTCCAACATTTTGTCAAAATTAAGAAGCCGTCATAATTTCAACTGTTTAATTTACTTAATGATTTTGACTTGTCAAAATTTTTATTTTGAATCTATTCATTATGAAATGTCTTGATCATAATTTCAATGCATGGCCTAATTATGAAATAAAAAGTAAAAGATGATGAGGTAATATTGAAATTAAAAAGTCAAAATTATGACTTTGACATGTCATTATTCCAACTTTTTGTCAGAATTATTACAATGAATTATGAATTAAGTCACAATTTCTACTTTTTATGCCATTTCAATTTACTGTCATAATTTCAACTTTGTCATAATTTGACTTCATAAAAAGTCATTTCGAGTTTATTTAAACTTTACTTCATGATTTAGACTTTTTGTCATTAAGACTTTTTATAATTATGACTTTTTGTCATAATTTCAATTTATGTCCTAAAATTAATAAATCGTTTTTTTTTAAACTACCTAACGATTTGGACTTTTATGTCATACTTGTTTTATTTTTTAATCTATTAATTATGACGTCTTGGTTATGACTGTCAAAATTTCAATTCCTAATTAAGACAAAATTATGATTAGAAGTTATAATTTCGAGTTCGTATGTCAATAGGACAGAATTTGAAACTGACACGAATATGATGAGGTAAAGTTGAAATAAAAAAAGACACAATTTTGACAGATGTCATAACTTAATTTTTTTTGTCATAATTTAAATTTTTTGTCAGATTTATGACTATGAATTATTAATGAAGTCAGAATTTCTACTTTTTAATGTCAAAATTTTGATTTACTATGTCATCATTTCAACATCGTCATAATTTTGACTTCATAAAAAGTAATTTCGAGTTTAAGTTAAACTTTACTTCATGATTTAGACTTTTTGTCGTAAAAAGACTTGAAATAATTATGACTTTGTGTCACAATTTCAATGTATTATGACATACAAATTAAGGCTTATTTAAACTTTTTGACTTTTTATGTCATCATTACGATTTACAGAATTTTTTTCTTATGTGGCAGAAATGTTTATATATAACTGTAAATGTTTTCACTGTAAATGTCGTTCCAGAACAGTTTTACAGAAATGCTTGTAAATCCACGCCGGAAAGATGAACACTTAGAAACATTTACTGATTGATTATGTTTTTTTTTCTGCTCAACCAGAGCCGTCAACAGAACAAAACAATTGCAATTTCATGATTTATTACCCGTATTCATTTTTACACCATTTCCCCTCTGAAGTGTCCATCTAAGTTTGAAAGCCGCAATAATAACATAAAGCTGAGCCTTAAGCGTCAGACAGAGGTGTGTCGTGTTGTGTCGAGATAAAAATAGTTTTTATGAGAATCCCGTCAGTTGTGACTCATCGGTATTGAGTGTTTACAACCCGACTGAATGTGAGAGACTGAGTTCAGGTGTGTGTGTGTGTGTGTAAGTTATCTATAGAGTTGTTACGTTGAAGGGTTTACTCTATTACTAAGCTTTCAAAAGACTTGCGGTCAACAGTTAAACAACAGATCCACTCAAAGCAGAAGTAAACGCCCCCATTCAGACTAACACAAGTGTGTGTGTGTGTGTGTGTGTGTTGCAGGAAGGACTGGTGATGCAGAAACTAAATCCCTTTAAATCTTCTCCTCAGGTAACAACCGTTCAAACTCTCCGTTAATGTCTTAACATAAAAGTGTCCACTAAATCACTGCTTTTCAATATTTCTGATCCCATGAATATGATCTTTTACACACGAAAGTCGAAAGTAGGATTTTTATGCCTTACTTGTCATCATTTTGACTTGTCATAATTTTTGTCAATTTCGACTTTTCATCTCATAATTATGACTCAGTATGTCATAATTTCTACCTTTCCTCTTATAAATATGACTTATTATGTCGTAATTTTGAATTTTGTGTCATAATTATGATTTACAAAAAAAACGTTCTTATGTACCAAATAAATAAACAAAGGCAGTCTTTTTCATCTATAAAGACAGACCACATTGATACAGTGAAAATTAATATTCTCAATATATGTGTAAAATCATATTTGAAAAATGTTTAGTTTTTATTATGTTAATTTATAATAATTCATCATTATTTTAAATCATAATTTTGACCTAAGTGTGTCATAATTTTCGTCAATTTCGGCTTTTCATCTCATAATTATGACTCAGTATGTCATAATTTCCACCGTTCCTCTAACAAATATGACTTAGTAGGTCATCATTTTGAATTCTGTGTCATAATTATGATTCACAAAAAAAAACAAAAAACGTATGTACCAAATAAATAAACAAAGGCAGTCTTTTTCTTGCATAAAGACCACATTTATACTGTGGAAATTAATATTCTAAATATGTGTAAAATCGTATTTGGAAAATATTTATTTTTTATTATGTTAAATGTTTATAATAATAATTCATGATTATTTCATAAGTCATAATTTTGACTTAGTGTGTTGTAATTGATCAATTTCGACTTTTCATCTCATAATTATGACTCAGTATGTCATAATTTCTGCCTTTCCTCTTATATAACTTAGTATGTTGTCATTTTGAGTCATATGATTTACCAAAAGAAAAAAAATCGTATGTACCAAACCAATAGACAAAGGCAGCCTTTTAAGAACTTTGGAAAATTTTTATATTTTATAGTTTTTATTGTTACATTATTATGTTTTTTTCTGCTCACTATATTATTGTGCTGTACTATATATATATATATATATATATATATATATATATAATTATTATTATTATTATTATTATTATTATTCAATTATATTTAGCATATAATTTTTAATCAATTTATTTATTATTCCTCAAACTCTTAGAACATTCTCTGTTTCTGGCCGTAAATGTTAACCAAAATGAGCAGATTTTTGTACAATCATTGTAAAGTAATAAACCTAATGAATAAGCTAATAATAACCCCACTGTAACCTAATAAATAACGCATTCTGATTGTGATTATTAGCAGTGCAGTTCTGATGTTGTTCTCTGCCCTCAGAGCGCAGCGATAAGCAAAGCTCCAGTGAATAATGCCGGTGAACAGGTGAGTCTCTTGCTGTCACCGTTATAAAGGAGAGTGAGATCTGCTGTTCTCTAGGCTTCATCTCTCCCTCTCCCTCTCTCTCTCTCTCTCTCTCTCTCTCTCTCTCTCTCTCTCTCTCTCTATCCCTCTATCCCTCTATCTCTCCCTCTCTCCTTCTCTCTCTCTCTCTCTCTCTCTCTCTATCTCTCTATCTCTCTGTCTCTCTCTCTCTCTTCTCTCTCTCTCTCTCTCTCTCTCTCTCTCTCTCTCTCTCTCTATCTCTCTGTCTCTCTCTCTCTTCTCTCTCAAATTCAAATTCAAATGAGCTTTATTGGCATGAATGTGTAAAATAGCACAATATTGCCAAAGCAATAGACATATACAAACATATAGATAAATAAAAGTGAACAATAAAAAAAAAAAAAAAAAAAAAAAAAAAAAAAAAAATTACTAAAATATCAAACAATCAAAATAATAATTATTTGAAAATTTGTACAATTATTTATCCATCTGAGGTTCCACTGGTTGTCCTCATTTCATGGCATGAGGAGACATATTTTGCAGCAATTATTTCACATTTGGGCATTTCTCCTAGTAAATATGGGATTTTCTGTGTGTCTGATATGGATTTGAATTCAGGGTATATTTGGGAAATGTTTGGGAAGTGTTTTTGTCTTAGTGTATTATATTTGGGGCATGAGGTTAGAAAGTGCAGCTCTGTCTCTACCTGTCCCCGGTCACACTGGGAGCAGAGTCTCTCCTCTAGTGGGAGCCAGCTCTGTCTGTGCCGACCCGTCTCTCTCTCTCTCACACACACACACACACACACACACACACCCAGCTCTGTCTGTGGCGACCCGTCTCTATGGCCAGGCTGTGTTCACTCAGTCTGTAGGTTGTCAACATTTTTCTTAGTTTAGGACATGTTATTGTACTCAGGTAATTTGCCAGTGTGAATTCTCTTTTTAGGGTCAGATAAAATTGTAATTTACTTTGTGTTTTGGTCGTTTCTTTCCAGTATTCAATATATCTTTCTTTCTGCTTGTTGATAATTTGGTTTGGTCTGCTTGAGTTGGCGTTGCTGTCCTGAGGCTGTTGTGGACCAGTTCCTGCAGAGAGCCTCAGCACCGGCTGGCTGAGGGGACCCGTCTCTCTCTCTCACACACACACACACACACACACACACTTGTTACTGCAGAGAGCCTCAGCACCGGCTGGCTGAGGGGACTCTCTTCTGCTTTCAGCTCCTGGTGTGTTAGGGCTTTGTGATGATATGTCTGGGGGTTAACTGATTTTAAGTGATTGTAAAATTTAATTGATGTTTTCTGTATCTTTAGTAAGAGTGGGTATTGGCCGAGCTCTGCTCTGCACAGGTTATTCGGTGTTTTTCTCTGCACCTGTAGGATGCTCTTACAGAACTCGCTATGGAAAGATTCTATGATTGTTTTGTCCCATTTGTCAAATTCATTATTAAGTTTTGGCCCCCAAATTTCACTACCATATAGAATTATTGGTTCTAGTACAAATTGGAAAATTTTAAGCCAGATTTCAATTGGAATATAGATTTTAATGTTTCTTTTTATTGCATAGAAAGCTCTCCTTGCTTTGTCCCTCAGATCTTTCACAGCCATGTTGAGGTTCCCTGTGTATGTAATGTTGAGGCCAAGGTAAGTGTAGTTTTTTGTGTGTTGTAATTTAGTGGTGTCCAAATAGAAATTGTGTGTAACCTGATTTCTGTATTGTTTCTGAAAGATCATTATCTTAGTCTTTACTGTGTTGACTGTCAGGGCCCAGGTCTGGCAGCATCTCTGCAGGAGGTTAAGGTGCTGCTGTAGTCAAGTCATCTTCATTTATATAGCGCTTTTAACAATGGATTGTTTCAAAGCAGCTTTACAGAGATAAACATATAATTTAAGGTAACAGATTGTTTTGGCATTATAGCGGTTCTTGAATAATGTTATTTCCAGCTAAAGTTAACTTTGATTGATTCACCTCCGTCGAAATGATCAGACTTTTAAACGCGAACCTGTGATTAACGCTGACGGCGTTCACATGCTCATTCAGAATTGATTCTATAGTTATGTGCTTTTTAAAATATGTGCGCAGGTTTATAATTCATACAACCCAGCCTAAACAAACTACTTTTCTTGCCTATAAATTTTGATACAGAATTTTGTTTTATTTTATCACTTCGGGGTACGCGAGCCGGAATTCACAACGCTTTATCTGTAGAGTGGGAAAGGGATCCTCCATAGGGAGAGGATAGTGGACACTTCAGCACTGCATTGTCATCGGGTCCAGGCGGATCTCCTTCGTCAGATCTGGACACGGCCTGGATCCGGCAGGCTGCGGGAAAACCTCGGGATAAACAAAGACACTAATATTAGCGTAGATGCCATTCTTCTTATGATGTAGCGAGTACATCAAGATTTAAGGGAAGTGTTCCCAGTTCCGGCTGACCTAATCTATGCAGCCTAACATTGAATTTATAGAAGTCTATAGTGTGTTATGTGTATGCTAGGTCAAAGAGATGTGTTTTTAGTCTAGCTTTGAACTGACAGAGAGTGTCTGCTTCCCGGACAATGGTAGGAAGACTGTTCCAAAGTTTTGGTGCTAAATAGGAAAAGGATCTACAGCCAGCAGTCGATTTAGATATTCTAGGTATTATCAACTGGCCGGAATTTTGAGATCGCAATAGACGTGAAGGACTATAATACGTTAAGAGCTCGCTCAAGTACTGCGGAGCTAAACCATTTAGTGCTTTGTAGGTAATCAACAATATTTTAAAATTTATACGATGTTTAATAGGGAGCCAATGCAGTGTTGACAGAACCGGGCTAATATGGTCATATTTCCTGGTTCTGGTAAGAACTCGAGCTGCGGCGTTTTGAACTAGCTGTAGTTTATTTATTAAGCGTGCAGGGCAACCACCCAGTAGAGCATTACAATGATCTAGCCTTGAGGTCATGAACGTATGGACTAATTGTTCCGCATTTCCCAATGAGAGCATATGGCGTATTTTAGATATATTTTTAAGATGGAAAAATGCAGTTTTACAGATACTAGACACGTGGCTTTCAAAAGAAAGGTTGGTATCAAAGAGCACACCCAGGTTCCTAACCGACGACGAAGACTTGACAGAGCAGCCATCAAGTGTTAGACAGTATTCTGGGTTATTACGTGTGGAAGTTTTTTGTCCAATAATTAGAATCTCTGTCTTTTCAGAATTTAGTAGTAGGAAATTACTAGTCATCCAATTTTTTATATCAGCTATGCATTCCGTTAATTTTGTGAATTGGTAAGTTTCGTTGGGTTTTGAAGAAATATACAGCTGAGTATCATTGGCATAACAGTGAAAGCTAACTCCAGGTTTCCTAATGATATCTCCTAATGGTAGCATGTACAGAGTGAACAGCAGCGGTCCTAGTACTGAGCCTTGTGGTACGCCATACTGAACTTGTGATCGATAAGACATCTCTTCATTTACTGCTACAAACTGATAACGGTCAGATAAGTATGATTTAAACCATGCTAGTGCAATTCCACTAATGCCCACATAGTTTTCTAGTCTATTTAAAAGAATGTTGTGGTCAATTGTGTCAAATGCAGCACTAAGATCGAGTAACACTAATAGAGAGATACAACCACGATCGGATGATAAGAGCAAATCATTTGTGACTCTAATGAGAGCGGTCTCAGTACTATGGTACGGTCTAAATCCGGACTGAAAATCCTCGCAGATATCATTTCTTTCTAGAAAGGAACACAGTTGTGAAGATACTGCTTTTTCTAATATCTTTGACAGAAAAGGCAGATTCGAGATCGGCCTGTAATTGACTAATTCTGTAGGATCAAGTTGTGTTTTTTTAACAAGCGGTTTTATCATAGCCAGTTTAAAGGTTTTTGGTACGTATCCTAGAGACAAAGATGAATTAATGATATTAAGAAGAGGATATATGACCTCTGGAAACATCTCTTTCAGTAGCTTAGTCGGTATAGGATCTAACATACAAGTTGTCGATTTAGATGAATTAACGAGTTTGCAGAATTCTTCCTCTCCTATAGCAACAAATGAATCAAATTTTTCCTCAGGGAGACTACAATGCACTTCCTGATGCGATACTGTGGTAGACGGTTGCATAGTTATAATTTTGTCCCTGATATTATCAATCTTATAAGTGAAGAAGTTCATAAAGTCATTACTGGTGTGTTGCTTTGACACTTCTGAGCTTGAAGCTTTCTTTTTCGTTAGTTTAGCCACTGTTTCAAATAAATACCTTGGATTATGTTTATTTTCTTCTAATAGGTTTGAAAAATAAGCAGATCTAGCAGCTTTCTAGCAGCTGTAGACCTTCTTTAGTAGGTGAGAGTAACACTAAGTCATCTGCATACAGCAGACCTCTGACCTCTGATCTCTGTGTTGTTCAGGGTGAGGCCAGGAGCCGTGGAACTCTCTAATTGCTTTGCTAATTCATTGATATATAGATTGAAGAGAATTGGACTGAGATTGCATCCCTGCCTCACTCCCCGGCCCTGGGAGAAGAACGCTGTTTGTTTGTTTCCAATCTTTATGGCACATTCACTTTTTGTATACATGTCTTTAATCAAATCATATGTTTTTCCTCCAATGCCACTTTCAAGTAGTCTGTAGAAGAGGCCCTCGTGCCAGATGGAATCAAAGGCTTTTTGGAAGTCAACAAAACAGGCATATATCTTTCTTTTCTTAATGTTTAATTCTTGATCAATTAGAGTCTGGAGTGTAAATATATGGTCCGTTGTGCGGCAATTTGGCAAAAAAACATTTTGGCATTTATGCAGAATATTGTGGTCATCAAGGAATTTGACAAGTCGTTTATTAATGATGTTGCAGAATATTTTTCCCAGGTTACTGGATACACATATTCCTCTGTAGTTATTTGGGTCATATTTATCTCCGGATTTATGAATTGGGGTTATTAAACCTTTGTTCCAGATGTCTGGAAAAGTTCCAGTTGATAGAATATTATTGAATAGTTTTAGTACAGCCAATCTGATTTTATGATCTGAGTTTTTGATCATTTCGTTGAGGACTCCATCTACACCACAAGCCTTTTTTCCTTTCAGGGATTGGATGACTTCTGTTAACTCTTGTTCTGTTACAGGGTAATCTAGAGGGTTTTGGTTGTTTATTATCACCGCCTCCAGAGTTTTCCATTTTGAGAGTATCTTGTATTGATCATCATTTTTTGTAATATTACTGTATAATTCACTAAAGTGATTAATCCAAGTATTTCCATCTTGAATCGCCAATTCATCCTGCTGGGTTTTGTTTAGGTTGTTCCATTTCTCCCAGAACTGGTTGGACTCTAAAGATTCCTCAATTTCACAGAGCTGCTTTTTGTTGTGTTGTTCTTTCTTAGTTTTTAGGGTGTACTTGTATTGTTTCAGAGTGGCCTCATATTTACAGCGTATATTGTGGTTATCTGGGTCCCTATGCTTTTCATTTGATAATTTCCTTAAAGTTTTCCTTAGGTTTTTGCATTCAGTGTCAAACCATTTGTTACTGTTCATTTGTTGAGGTTTTGGTTTAGAGGCTTTCAAATTAGACAATGCAGCCAAATGATGGAATATTGAATTGATTTTGTCCACAGCTGAATTTACACCAGAATTATTCTGGGGAAATGTTTCAGCTAGAAATAAATGGGTTAAATTATATATGTTTTGATTTTCCAGTGCCTTTTGGTACGCCACCATGCTGTCTGGGGTCCATCTGTATGAGTATGTGCTGTTAAACAGTTCACAGGCACTAGGGGCTCCAGACTTAGACTGGGCCTTGTTCAGGTATATTGTGATTTTGCTGTGGTCAGAGAGGGGTGTGAGGGGGCTGACTGTGAAAGCTCTGAGAGATACTGGATCTAGATCTGTAATGAAATAATCATCCGTACTACTGCCAAGAGCTGAGCTGTAAGTGTAGCGACCCAGAGAGTCCCCTCGTAGCCTGCCGTTGACTATGTACAGACCCAGTGTACGGCATAGCTGTAAAAGCTGTATACCGCTTGTATTAGTAAGCTTGTCAAAGCTCTTTCTAGCAGGACATTCAGGTAGGGGGAAGCAGGTGCTTCCAGGTAAGTGTTTGTCTCCCTGGGTGTCCATAGTGTCAGCTCTTTCCCCTGTTCGAGCGTTCAAGTCCCCACAGATTAATACATTTCCCATGGTTTTACAATGGTTAATTTCCTCCTCAAGAATAGAGAAAATATCTGGGTTGTAGTAGGGGGATTCTGATGGAGGGATGTAGATGGCACATATGTAGACATGTTGCTCAGCACAAATCATCTGTTTGTTAATTTTCAACCATATATAAGATTCTTCTTTTTTAATTACTGTGATGGACTGGCTCAGTTCTGATTTACACCATATAATCATGCCTCCTGAGTCTCTGCCTTGGGTTATTGTGGGATTTTTTGTTGATGGTATAATAATCTCAGTGTAGCCGTGAGGACGACCAGTGGAAACATCTTCTCTGTAAAGTTGATGTTTCCTGTAAAACTATGATGTCAGAGTCTTTTGACTCTCTATTAAAATCTGAGTTTCTGCTCTTTAGACCAAAAGCTGATGATCTCAGACCTTGAATGTTCCAACATGTTATTGTAAACGATTTCATCTCCAAGTGTAAACTGTTCAAAAATTAGACAAACACCTTATATTCCAACACCTAATATTAAACTAGATATTAAAAAATAATACTAGTAACAAATGGGAATAAAATAAATAAATAATAATAATAAAAAAAAATAAAAAAAAATAAAAATAAAATAAAATAAGAATAAAATAAATAAATAAAAGGAAAATAGTGTTGTAGATAAATTAATAAAATACTAAACTTTGAGTGACATTTTAGAATGTATCGTGTGAGATATTGTTTAGAATTGTCCTTATCTTACTAGCCTATTCATTTAAAATTATATCTAACATGTTTTACTATGAATTATTATGATTTCTGTTAGAGGTCTCTGCTCTTCCGTCATGTAGCTATATGAGGCGAGAGCAGAGCAGGTTTAGCATGTGTAATATGTCTTTGAGTTCACCAGAGGGGGGTGGGGTTGTGGCTCTTCTCACCGCTGCAGCATAGCTCAGTCCAGTAGGCTGATGCTCCTGTAGTCTTGGTTCTGCCGTTGAGATGAGGGGGCGTATAGGACCTCCAGGCTGGGGGGCTCTCTGGCTGGGTATCGGGGGCCAGTGTTGTGTTGGCTGTGGGTTGTGATGTTGGTGATGCGGTGGGTTTGGTGGCCTGGCCGTCCTCTCTGATGGCCGGGGGTGGATGTATGGTGGAGGTCTGGATGGTCTTGAAGGTCTAGGACGTCCTGGAGGTGTGCGTGGGGTCTGCGTTGTGTGGTTACCCCTTGGAGTGGTAGTATGGCTCCTTCCAAGAGCAACATCCTTCAGGGTCCTAGCAAGGGTGGGGACTGCATTTCTATGTAGGTGTATGTTATCATACAGGCAGTCCAGGTGGAGGGTTGGGTGGTGGGCTAAGAACACGTTGGGTTTGAGGGCACAGTCCCTGGAGAGGCTGATATTCACTCTGTGAATGGTGTGGGGGTGGAAGTCTCTCATGTGCAGCAGCGCAGATATGACTATCTTGCTGGTAGGGAAATTGGTGGATGCTTGCTCAATGACTCTCCTCAGAGAGTCCGCCAGTCTGTCCTGCTGGGTCCTTAAGTCGTTGGTGCCTGTGTGAATGATGATGTGGCTAGGTGAGCCTAGCTCAGGTACTGTTAGCAGCTCCAGGGCTCTCCTGGTATTGGGGCACCAGATCTTCTCCGTTCTGTGCCTTGGGAATAAGGTCTTTTCATTTAGGAACTTTCCATTTGAGTCCATGAGGAGGATAATGTCAGCCCTTCTGCCTGTGTGTGTTTGTTCATTCTCAGCTGTCGGGTCTGGATGTGGAGCTGTGGTGGTGGTTTCAGGTCTGGAGCTCCTAGCTGGAGGCTGGTTAGAGGTAGGGCCTTGGACAGGTGCAGGATTGTGACTGATGTTTTGGCTTGGGATGTTTGTATGAAGGCAGCTGGTTGGTACAGGGGGGAGATTAGGGTCTGCACCAGGTTGCGTAAGAGGGGGGAGGTCCTCGAGGAAAGGGCTGTGTTGTCTTTCAGCAGGTGTAGTGGGAGTTTGGTTGGATGTGGTCTGGATCTGAGAGGTGGGCACAGGGAGTTGTGTGGAGTTCAGTCTGGCTTGTAGGCTGAGCCTGTCCCTGTCCTGTAGCTCTTCTCTCAGAGTAGCCAATTCAGTTCTGCAGTTGTCTCTGTCTTTCCTAAGTTCTTTCATCTCCTCACTGAGATCATCCAGCTGTCTTCTCTGACGATCTAGTTCTTGTTGAAGCTCTCTCAGCTGTGAGTTGACACTGTCCTGTTCTTTTTCGGCCTGGAAGTCACTGACAGTAGGGGTTGTATGCTGCTGTTGGTCCAGCTGCTCTCTGATTTGTACCAGTTCTATTTCCATCTGGGAGAAGTGTTCTCTCATGATGTCCAGGGCCTCAGAGTGCTGTAGCAGGGGAGGAACAGTGTCAGCATCAGCCTGTCTGTCTGGAGCAGGGACAGAACAGGACGGTTTGACTCTCAGGGTTGGAGCGATGCTTGCGAGGACCTCTTTCTCCTTCTCAGCTCTCAGTCTCATTGCAGGAAAGTCATTCTCAAACTGTCTCAGGTCGCCTTGTATCATGGTAGTTCCATTTTTGAACAGGTTCACTGTTATTCTGGTGGTGTCAGAGTCATTTTCTTCCAGTACACTTATTTTCCATCCATTACAAATGCCTGCTCTCTTTATTGCTGGGTAGTGAGAGCTGAACACATTCAGCCAGGCATATGGTTCATCAGTCCAGAAGATTAAATTACAGGACCTTCCATCTTTGTAATGATCCAGGAACAGGATTTCTGGTCTTTCTCTAAGTATTGTCTGTTTATATTTTCCTCTTGCAGTTTTGCTTTTGATAGCTGGGGGATATTCAATGGTGTCAGAGTGTGTAGACATCATGAAACAGTTGATCTTCAAGCTTCTGTGTTCCTTGTTTAAAACAGCACTACTGCTGTTATTGATGCTGTTGCTAGGTAACCACAGTCCAATGTTAGCTTGTTAGCTATTAGTTTGAGTTTTTCAGTTGGGACTTGTTTTATAGTAATAAATGCAAACACTTACTGATGTCAGTGTCCAGTTACTTGCTGTTACTTGCTTGAGTCCCTCTATGTTCTTGTTTGTTTTTGTTTTCTCCTTGTTTGTTTGTTTTCAGCTTGATGCTTTGTTTCTGAACTCTGTTTCTGAGCTCCTTCTTCCAACTGTATCTTTTTTCCTTCTGTCTCTTTCTTTCTCTATCTTTTTCTTCTTTGTCTCTCCTCTGGTGTGTTGTGGTCACTTCTCTTGCATTTTCCTCAAAAAAGGTCGGTGTTTATCCAATTTTTGGACAGAAAACAAGCGTTTTGTTTAGCAGCAAGTCTTAAACATGACTTCTCATGGTTGTCGCCGTGGCAACCCTCTCTCTCTCTCTTCTCTCTCTCTCTCTCTCTCTCTCTCTCTTCTCTCTCTCTTCTCTCTCTCTCTCTTCTCTCTCTCTTCTCTCTCTTTCTTCTCTCTCTCTCTCTGCGCATGTGCGAGTGTGGTAGGGCGAGTGAGCGTGTTGATTAGAGCGAGCGTGTTTTTTGAGTATTTTTGAAAGTATTTTCCCTTTTCTCTTCTCCTTTTTATGGTCTTAATATTTTCTTTGGTTTAAGGTTATTAAGTTTAAGGCCGCTCGCGGCTCTTTGTCGCGTGTCGGTATGGCTTCTGAAGCTAGGCAGGGAGTCTCGCACCTGTCGCTGCGTAATGGTTGCAGGTGTGTGCCTGATATTGGCGTGAGCGTGGAGGATGTTCTCGTGGTGGTGGGAGGAATCATAGGTTTTGACAATATTCTCTCAGCATCGCGTATGAACAAAGCTGTTATCGTGTTTTTAAAAACAGAGCAGTTAGTTAATCAGGTGAGTGAGAATGGATTATGGATTAAGGAAACCTTTGTGCCCGTTACTCCTTTAACGGCTCCGGCAACTAAAGTCACTGTTTCTAACGTACCACCTTTTGTCTCAAATGACGCAATTGTTAAAGAGTTAACCCGATACGGTAAAGTCGCAAGTCCTGTTAGGAACATCCCATTGGGATGTAAAAATGCTGATCTCAAACACGTTTTGTCGTTTAGGAGACAAGTGTTAATGTTTCTGACTTCAACAGAGCGCACATTAGAGATCTCGTTTCGTGTAAGTCATGGAGATGGATCATATATGCTGTATGCAAGTACAGATAATCTAAAGTGCTTTGAATGTGGAAATATAGGCCATAAACGTTTCACCTGTCCAAATAAAAAAGCGGATGTTGAGCAGCAGCTGCCTGTTAACCCTCTGAGGTCGGCTATCGCGCCGGCGCGATTGTCTCGCTTTTTTTCTTATCAGTGCAAAAGAGACTCAAAATACTCTGTTGATTTTGATCTTAAATATAAGTGGTATACATCAATCGATAATGTTAAGTGTCTATTATTTTTCTGTATACTCACAATAAAAACAAAGTGTTGTGCTTTTCGACAAATAAAGAAAAATAAACATGATGCAAGTTCTGCCTTCTCTCTGTCGGTGAAGTCCATTCTGAAACGCGTCCTAAGATTAACTGTAACTCCGCAAATACTTGTCATACAGGCACGAGAGATTTTTCTTTATGAAGCTTGAATTCTCTTCTTTTAAATGAAGTAATTTATATAAAAAACAAATATTCTCTGTTTATGTAATCTGTATGAAAAGAGAGTGATTTCAGTATTTTTTTCCCCAGCTCATTACACTTCATTACGCGTTAATCTGACACACCCACGGAGGACGCGCGCTATTCAAACGCAAATGTTGAGGCAAGCCATGACAACGCCCACATCAGCCGTTCCACCGCGGCGGTAAAATGTGTGGTGTATTTGCTGCCTTTTACCGCTAAGAGGCGCTACAATCATAGACTCTGATCATAGACTCTGAAAAGTAGGGCTGGGTATCGTAGCAAAACGTTCGATACCGATACCGATACCGATACCTTGACTTCGATACCGGTTCCTGAACGATACTTTTTTCGATACCAATTTTATGTAACCATATAACATTACCTAATTTTTATTTTTTCAGTTTGTTGACTTTTTTACACTCATATTTTGAGTATGTAAAAAAGCACCAAAACCAAGTTTTCTATGTTTCCTAATCATTTAACAACATGTATTCTTTACTTCAATGAGCTCATTGTTTCTGCCTAATGCATTGTTTAACAATGAAACTGCATGAAAATTAATTGAAATGCATTACACTGTCACCTCTGATAACAGATCACTCTAAATTGTAATTTAGACACATGCATTTTCTGTAAAGCTGCTTTGAAATGATATGTATTGTGAAAAATGCTATACAAATAAATGTGAATTAAATTAAATATAGGCTACTGGGGGGCGGGATATAGCCAATGCCTCGCGCTCAGCACACATGAAGCTTGCCGCAAAGCACTGGCAAAAGTAGCCTAATGATTAGGATGTGCCGGGAAACAATAGCAAGGAGATATTTTAATTGTTTATTAATGAACAAGTGTTTACTAATGGTGTGTTCACACCGAACGCGAATTTAATTATTTGCGCGAGTAGATTACATACAAAGTCAATGCAAAGACGCGAATAGACGCATCATTCGCGCCGGGCGTCGCGAATGACGTGCGCGTTTGCCGCGAACGTCTTCCGCGCAAGTTGAAAAATTTGAACTCGAGCGGAAGATTCAAGCGTCTAACTAGACGCGATAGACGCGTATTTGACGGCTCTATTCGCGTTTGGTGTGAACACACCATTACTCTCAAGTGTATTCTGTGCGCTTCTAAGTGCCTTGGCTTATCAGATTTACCGTGTTACCGGTCTTGACAGCAATTAACTTGTCGAAAATATTGCATCGCGTGCTTCTGGCATCGAGTCTGGCACATAGGTACACTTTGGATCATTTCCACATATTTTCTATCTATCTGGGTTGGGATGCTTAGCCTACACACACACACACACACACACACACACACACACTACAGCCTCACGTGCGACAAGCCACGTCTCTGGGCAGCCGCGTAAACTAGTGTTTTTGCCAATCATGCTGCATGCTTATTGTTTCACTGACGTTGACGAGATTAACCACTTAGGTACCGAAATTTGGTACCGAAAAACAAGACATGTTTCGATACTCGGTAGTACCGAAGCAATTCGGTCGGTACCTAAAAAGTACCGAACTCGGTACCCAGCCCTACTGAAAAGTGTTCGTTTATTCTCTCTATTGCGTAATCTGCTGCCGCGCATTCAGAGCGATTGAAAGCTGGTAGCATATGAATTCAAGTGAAACGTAGTTAAAATAATTAATAATCACAATGCTGAAATTAGGCTACTAAAATGAAATTGAATAAATAATGAAAACAATTCAACATAAAACATTGCAATAAAAAAAATTTAGCCTACATCAATGAGGCTTTCGAACAGCATACAGACGGTAGCTCAGTGGTTAACGCAACAACTTGAGATTCAAGGAGCTTCAGTGGACCCGAGATCGAATCTCAGTGTAGCATACATGTTTTTAACCGATGTTGGCCGACAGCGTTTATATTTTACCACCTTGATGCTTAAATAGGTAACTGTTTATAACTGTTTACTTATTTAAAGTCAAGAGTTTTGTTTAATTATCATTACAACATACATTTGCTACATTCCCGTAGAACCGCAGCCGCTGCACAAACGACAAAAACTGATGAAGGAAGATTGTCAGCCGATTGCATCAGAAAATGAAAATGAAGAAGCTCGTCTTTAGTCTGCTAAATTATTGTGTAATGTAAAAGAACACTTAAATTACTTAAGTTTGAAACCAAGTTCGAACATTTCAAGGTTTAAATAAAGTGTCGGGACAGTTTTTTTTTTTAAACAGGATTGCATCGAGTTTAGAGTTTATTTCTTTTGCGATGCAAAATAAGAAACACTAGGCTAATCTTGCGACATTTTAAATTTGTATTGCCAAAGAAATTACAGCTAAATTAGACAATTAAAACAGTACAAAACGAAAATTGTGCAAAGCAACATAGCCTAATTAAATTAAAAACATGCGTTTTTCTTTGCCTCTCTCGCGCTGGATCTCTTTTTAGCAAGTTTATTTAGTCTCCCTCGCTGCACCCGCCGGGTCTCTCTCGAAATTAAACATTTAAAAACATGTAAAAACACATCATACAGCTGATAATACTGTATACCGTAAAACTTCAAATAGTAGCCCGGGCTTTTATTTTCCCAAACCGTCGAATTGCACCGGCTTGTATTTGAGACAGGCGTCTATATGAGTCAGGCCTTTATAATTTAGTGTTGAGATGTTGGTCATTGAGTGTATGTCTCTAATCTATAAAAATCTCCAAATGCTCCACGTTAAACTGCGGTCTTCCAACCTTTTACTGTCGCGTCGTCAATTGATTTTGATTAATATGCGCGAGGGAGAGAGAGCAAGACAGCGCTCGTGTTGTTTGAAGATGTGAGAGTGCGCGCGCGCGGCCGGGGCGCGCTCTCTCTCTCTCTCTCTCTCTCTCTCTCTCTCTCTGCTCGTAACGCGCCCTGTCAAGCGCAGCAGTCATTCTATTCTACATCACTCATCGATCAAAAAAAGCTTTGGAGGGACAAAAAATTGCTTTGGCGGCCGCGAAAAAGCGGACGATCTGACGGTTTTAGAGGATTAAATACAACCCGAAACTAAAAAACAGACCCGGCCTCTATTTGAGACCGGCCTTTATTTACCCAAACCTGCAGCCACACCAGGCGTGTAAAAGAGACAGGCGTCTATTTGGGACTCGGCTATTATTTGAAGTTTTACGGTATGTCGCTGCGTGTCAGCCATACAAATCACGAAAAAAATATTTAGCCTTTAATTGTTGCTTCAAGGACACAGCATGCCTTGTTGAATTCACCTTACAATAACTTCAATTGAAATTTTGTGTGAAAAAAAAACTTTAAATAGGCTACAATAAATAAACTACAATATTTATAATTTAATAAGATATGGGGCCTACATTTGGACACAGATTTATCCTTACAATAATTTTGCCTGCTCATCTATCCGACACTCTCCATATGAAAGAGGAACATTAACGCCTTTGTCCAGCAACTGTCCCTCCAACCCCCCACAGGCTATCGGAGTCTGACTTAACACAAAGAGAAGTCGCAATTCACACTTAAATCGCTATTCTAGACAGTGTTGATAATGAAGGAATTAAATGATTTAAGTTACATGTAGACTAGTGATATTTCTAAGTTTATTACTAAATATTTCATTTTTCCAATAATTGATGAAATAAAACTGGTTTGGGCCAGCCTTTTCCAAGCAAAACTAAATATAATCTGAAAAAACGCATGTTAATGTGTTGTCATGAACAAAAAACTCAATATTATTCTACAGGGATCTTTGGATCCTTAACCAGGCATGCAATTAATTAAGTTTTTTTTGTAGCTATTATTCGAATAAATATCGAACCACGGTGCTTCGTGGTAATGCTGCTAAATTAAATAACATTTATAGAATAATTATGAACTTAAATGAAACAGTATCGCAACATTTCGACAAATAAATTATTTGATCTGTTTTTACATTTTAATTCAGGGCGATTTAGCCTACAAAATGGAGCGAGATTTTCACCCTTGTCTTGTCATTTTCTCATTGGGAAGCGCTTACATTGAGTATAGATCCTCTGTACCTCTCGTTTTCATATGGATTACATAATCAGATAACATTTATTAGCCTAAATATTTAGACATTTAAAGACTTTAGACATAGCCGATTTCTTATCGTGACTGAGCTGAATCGGCTTTTGGTTCATTTTTGTGACGCGCAGTTCCCGGAGACAGAGACGACAGATAAACTGTTGTCGTTAGCCTAATAATATGAATACAAGTTTACAGTTTTGAACGATGTAAGCTACTCTACTCTTATCTGTATGACCAAAAAATTACGGAGTCGCCTATTAAGTTATTTTAGCTGTAATGAGAAAAATAAATTGCCAGAATAAAACCCGACTTTAGAAAAATGCATAGGGCCACTCGGCGTGGTGTGCCAAAACACTTATAAACTTCAATATTTCATTCAAAATAATCTCAAAACGCTTTGTGAAATTTGAAAAACCGTGCATGCATTAGGCCACTGGAACTAATGAACAACTGAAACGCTGGTTTTGATTTTATTGTTTGTCGTTTAAACGTGCCTATCTCTATTTTATATATTTAATATGGTCTATTGGTGAAGTAGCCTAGCATTGATTACTGTGGAGGGAGGGGTGTGGGGATTCAAATAATTCAGCAGAAGCAGGGATGTTTAGACCAGAAGGAAATCCCCTTCCCCCCTGGCAAATCACACTTTACTTAAAACCATTTTTTTTAAAACTCTAGGTTGTAGGGAATCAAAAAAAAAAAAAAAAAAAATATATATATATATATATATATATATATATATATATATATATAGCCTATATATAAAATTATTTTTTTAACAGAACTGCTTTTGAAATTACGATTGGTAGCCTATTATTATACAGATGCAAAGTCGTTCTGTTGGATTTGTTCCTTAGTGTAAAATGGAAATGCATGGTAATTTTATTTGATAAATATAAGCAAAGAACTGTATGGTGTAACAGAGTTTTAGAGCTAGACAAATCTCTCTGCATTAATGAATATAAAACTCACAGACCATGTTTGATCGGGATTCGAACCCGTGGCATCTTGATGGTCGAACCGTTAGTTCTACCGCTCGGCTATGAATTTACTCACTGAGAATTTCCCAAACTTTCTCACATGAGCGAGAAAACGTTTTGTCGTTAGCCTGTGAGTGTAGGCCTATAGCCTACTGCATGAATAAAAGTAGACCTTTTAAAGTTTTAAAAGATGATATCTTATCTGTGTGACCAACAATTACGGAGTAGGCTTTAGCCTATTAAGTTCTTAGCTGTTATGAGAAAAATAAAGTCAAATGAAGCGCCGCCGCGTTTGTCAAACTCTAATTCAACATGCCAGAATAAAGCCAGATTTTAGAATAATGCATAGCGCCACTCGGCGTGGTGTGCCAAAATATCCTAATTATAAACTTCAATATTTCATTCAAAACAATCTCAAAACGCTTTGTGACATTTTAAAAAGCCGTGAATGTATTAAGGCCACTGGAACCAGGATTGTAACTGAAACGCGCTGCATGTCTCAATACAGGAGCAGAAGCGCTGGTTCAGATTGTATTGTTTGTTGTTTTAAACGTGCATGTTGCATATTTAAAAATATTTGTTAAAAATAAATGTTTGTTGTAGGCTTATTTGGAAATGACCATAACTTGTAGTATTTCATCCTTACTGTTAATTGCCCCACTTACGTTTTGCTAAATGTCCCTTTGCGCCACCTGGCGATCATTTCGCGAACTACTTTGAAATGCGACTGGTGTATTTTTACGGCGGTGGATTTGCCGCGGCGGTAATAGGCATTCTGGTTGACTACCTACTGTACTTTAGTAAACGTTATTTTTACATGTACACATACAAACTATATTGCTATAGCCCACTGAGATTTCTTCTAATCGCGATATACTAGTGTCTGTAATGACAACATTTCGTTGACTAATTTTGGATAGATTATAAAGTTTTTACTATAAAATAGACATCAAATAAGCTTTAATTAGACAGTTTCTGCTCATATGTAAAATATATAGGATGTTTTGTCACAAATAAACTAATCAACTGTTATAGTGTTTGTTCCAATGCAAGCTATATCAAAATAATGAATCCTTAACTTTGAAATATGTATGATAAAATCTATTGCCTACTTTAAAAAATAATACTTTATAAGACATTTATGGAAAAAGACAATTTTATTTTCAAGATGTTTCCAACTCAAACTTTGAACCAATTCTGCAGAATTGCCCATACAACCTATTTGACCAGGATTTGTTTCCAGGTATGACTAAAAATGTTCTTTTGGCTTTCATTTATATTTTGATTGTTTGTGTGTATATATATATATATATATATATATATATATATATATATATATATATATATATATATATATTTATTTATTTATTTATTTATTTATTTATTTATGTATTTATTGTCCTTGCATTCTTTCTTGTGTGACACCCCTGAATGAAAGGCTCATTATTATGCAGGGTCATTGTCTGCTCAGGTGAGAACCACTTAATTATTCATGATAGGGGTTGGGCCGTTCACGCCCATCCGCATATTGCCTTTGCAAACAAAAAAATGTTTTTCACAATTTAAAACAATCTATTTTTTTATGTGAATGATTAGACAGGATGATTTTCAGATCATTTTGAAGCCTAAACTCTAGGCGACAAGATCCATTAGTCAAAACTCTTGTGGACACATATTTAGTGTGTGTTTTGTGGCCTTATTTCAGAAACTTTATTTTTTTGTTTTTTCAATAACCACGCATAAACAATATTCTCTCAAAAATACAAACATGTACAAACATGTTGCTAACATATTATGGTAGCCCTGTTTGTGCTAAATAGAGTGTAATTACACCAGTGCCATTAATATGTTTCTAAGCAACTGAAAAAAGCACAAATGTCAGGGCATGTCAAAACATCTCAAGGACCCCAAAAACACCTCAGACCTCAGAGGGTTAATGTTACTGAAAACGGATCAGTTCATCATAATGAAAGGCCTACCAGTGAAATCGAGGATAATACGGCAAAAACACAGGAAAAACAAGTATCTAAGAAACCAAACAAAAGGCCGTTGGAGGAGGTACACGGGCACAATGAGGTGAGTGAAAGCGATGCTGGTATGGATGTGGAGAGAAGTGAGCAGGCTGAATGCAGTTCAACGCTTGTCATAAATGATGATGTTGAGGAAGTAAAAGAAAATGAGTTTGTATCACAGACTGTTACAGAAATGGCTGAGAAATGCTCGGTGGGTGAGGTAGATGGGCTATCTCAGTATACAGATGACAGTATGAAAGATGATGGACATTGGTCTGAAGGGTCAGAAATGTCAAAAGTAGACACAGAAGATTTGTACACTGTGGGACAAATTAATGCTTTTCTGGATGAGACCAAAGGTAAAAGCATAGAAGTGAGTGAATTTTTCCCAGATCTGGAAAAGTTTATCTCATCTGTAATGTGGGCAAGGAAAAATTGCAGTACTGATGAGCTATCAGAACAGAAACGTTTTAGGTTAAAGAAACATATAACTGAAATTAGGAAAAAGTTTAAGACAGGGAAAGGGAAAAGAGGAAAATATACTTAATCGCTATGGCTAATACGCATCTCTGTCTGATTGTTTTTTTTCTAATCTTTTTCTCTCTCATGGAAACCCTACGTGTGGGATCCTTAAATGTCAATGGGATGAGGGATAAGAGTAAACTGATACAGTGATTAATTTTATCAAGCTAAAGAAATTAGATGTTATTTTCTTACAAGAGACTCATAGTGATGCAAACAATGAGGTTGACTGGCGATTGTGGTGGAAGAATGAATATGTGCTCACACATGGTACTAATCTGAGTGCAGGAATTGCTATTCTTTTTTCTCCTTCTATAAAAGCCAAAGTTTTGGAAAAAAGTGAAATTGAACCAGGAAGATGTTTAGCAGTTAAGGTTGATTTAAATGGTCTTGTTTTTCTGTTTGTAAGTGTATATGCACCTAACATAGGAGCTGAAAGAATAATTCTTTTTGATAAAATAAAAGGTTTTTTAGGAAAGCAGAAAGGTAATATTTTTACTATCTTAGCTGGGGATTGGAATTGTACAATTAATGCTTTGCTTGATAGGAATGGAGAAGAACCACATTTTCAGTCATCTACAGTACTTGATAATGTCATTAAAACCTCTGATCTTACTGATATATGGAGAGAAAATAATCCTTCTGTTAAACAATATACATGGGTAAAGGTTAGTGATGGGAGGATTTCAGCAGCACGACTAGACAGACTGTACTTATCAAATAGTATGAAAAGTAGAATTTATAATACAGCTATTGTCCCCACTTCTTTCACTGATCACAAATTAATCACTATTGATTGTAACTTGAACTCTAAGAAAAATAGAAGTGTTTACTGGCATTTTAACGTCAAATTGCTACAAGACAAAAGTTTTTGTGATTCTTTTAAACATTTTTGGGAGACATGGAGAAAAGAAAAAAACAAGATTTGATAATGTTGTTCTTTGGTGGGAAATTGGTAAAGCTCACATAAGGGATTTTTGTCAGCAGTATACATCTTACTCTAATTTTAGTTTGAAACAGTCTCTGGAATGGCTTGAAAGAGAAATCCTTGCCATTGAGAAAAACATGATAGGAGATCTTTCTTCCAATGTGCATGAGTGGTCTGAGAAGAAATTAAAATTAAGCTCCATTTTAAATGAAAAGGTTAAAGGAGCTCTTGTGAGAAATAGATTCTTATCTATAAAGGATATGGACAGTCCCACCTCTTTTTTTTTCAATCTAGAACGCAAGAGTGTACAAGTTAACCAAATGCATGACCTGAAGGATGACAATGGACAATGTACATCTGACCCTGTGGAAATGCGCAGACTAGCAGTGAATTTTTATTCACACTTATACTCACCTGAGGACATAGACATCCCGATACAAAATAGATTTCTACAAGATCTTCCTTGTCTAAATGAAGAAGATAAACAAGCATTGGAGTCTGGATTAACTTTTGTGGAGTTAAGTGATGCCGTAACGGGTCTTTCTTCAGGTCGTACCCCAGGTATAGATGGACTTCATGGTGAATTTTATAAACATTTCTGGACAACATTTGGATCTGATTTATTTGAGGTGCTTAAGGAATGTAATCGTACTGGCTCTCTACCCAAGAGCTGCCAACGGGCTGTTTTAACATTGCTTCCAAAAAAAGGTGATCTTACCATTTTAAAGAACTGGAGACCTTTGGCAATTCTTTGCACTGATTATAAAAGTTTATCAAAGTGCCTTGCCAATAGATTGAACAAAATATTGTTTAAAATAATACACAAAGATCAATCGTACTGTATAAAAGATCGATGTATTGCTGATAATTTGCACTTAGTGCGTGATGTCATTGATTATGCAATGTGTAATAATATTGATGTAGGAATACTGTCACTTGATCAGGAGAAAGCTTTTGATCGTGTTGATCATCAATATCTTTTTAAAGTATTAGAAGCTTTTGGGTTTGGAGAGAAATTTAGGAAAATGATAAAGTTGTTGTACAATAATGCAGTATGTATGGTAAAGATAGCAGGAGGTTTGAGTGTCCCTGTCAAGGTACAGAGGGGTATCAGACAAGGATGCCCACTTTCTGGTCAGCTTTATAGTTTGGCTATAGAACCTCTTCTATGTAAATTAAGAGAGAGTTTAATGGGTTTGAAGATGAAAGGTGATATCTCTGGGTATGTAAAGGTTTCAGCTTATGCTGATGATATTACTGTTGTTTTAAGGGATGTTAAAGATGTTCAGGTTTTACAAGAGATTTTATTAAGTTATGGTAAAGCTTCATCTGCAAAAGTTAACTGGGAAAAAAGTGATGCATTGTGGTGTGGTTTAGCCCACAACACTCCAGCTCTCCCAAGTAATTTAAAATGGGGAAAATCTGGGTTAAAATATTTGGGGGTGTTTTTAGGAAGGGAGGATTACAAGAGACAGAATTGGGAGGGCCTGGTGGAGAAGGTGTGTGCTCGGTTGTCTTGCTGGCGTTGGTTGCTACCACAGTTATCCTATAGGGGAAGAGCCCTGGTCTGCAACAACCTTGTAGCCTCAACGATATGGCACAAAATGAACATTCTGGAACCTCCTGAAGATTTGGTTGGGAAAATTCAAAAACGCTTAATAGACTTTTTTTGGTCCGGTAACCACTGGATTAAAGCATCACTTTTGTTTCTGCCCAGACAAGAAGGTGGACAAGGACTGGTGGATATAAAAAGTAGAATTAAGACTTTCAGACTACAGACAGTAAAGAGATTCCTCTACGGAGTGGGTGTAAGCTGGTCTGGAGTAGCCTGTGGCCTCCTCAGAAGAGCAGGAGGGATGGGGCTGGATAAACACTTGTTTCTCCTGGACATTCAAAATGTTGATTTGACTGGACTAACTTCCTTTTACCATTCAGTGTTCAAAGCCTGGAGGACTTTTAATATCTCAAGAGACGCAGCAGATGAGGGAGGTCTCTGGTCAAGGGAAGAACCTCTAATGCACAATTCTATAGTGGACTCTGTGATTTTAAAATCACCATCGACGAGGAATCTTCTAAAGGCTGCAGGAGTTGTAAAGATTGGACATTTGATAACTTCAGATGGATGGATGTCTCCTGAAATGTTAGCTTCCAAGATTGGAATAAGATCAACTCGTTGGACACAAAGACTGTTAAATGAAATTCTTGAGAGCCTACCGACGGAATTTAGATGCAGTGTGGAAGCAACTAATGAAGACATGGATTTAACTTTTCCTGAACTAAGAATAATTCCGTCTGTGGGTATTTTTGAAGAAAAGGAGGGATCTCTGTTGACCTTCAAGACACCTGTATTGGACTGTTTCAGTAAAATTGAGAAGAAAGCACTGTACGTTACATGTGTAAAAGTTTCACACTCTCACTCTTTAGGAGGAGTTAAAGAGTCAAAATGGCAAGAGTTTTTTGGATCAGGCTCTTCCCCGAAGGGGTGCTGGAGGGCCTTGTACAAGCCTCCCATCGAGAAAAGGTCTGGAGACCTTCAGTGGACAGTTGTGCATGGGTTAATAGCTACAAACAGATACAGAGCACACCTTGATCCCCAGGTTCAGGAGGGATGTCCTTTTTGTGGGATGACTGAAACGGTCTTTCATTTATTCTTCCAATGTGGGAGGCTTGTGCCTTTATTTTCTCAATTAGAAGAATGGTGTATAGTTTTGGGAGAAGTGTTTTCACCTATATTATTTATCTATGGACCAAAGTATAGCAGAAACAGAAAGCAGATCCATGTTTTGCTTAATTTTTTGTTTGGACAAGCAAAAATGGGAATTTGGATTTCACGTAAAAGCAAAATAAATAATGCAGGGTCAACTGATGTAATGTTAATTTTAAAAGGGTTCATTAAAACTAGATTAAAGGTGGAATATGCATACTATAACTTGGTTAAAGACCTGGAGACTTTCAATCATGTTTGGGGAGTAAACCAGTGCATATGTGAATCGGAATTTTGATGGTGCTTTGCAAATTTATATTTAACTGTTGGTTTTTGTGTTATTTTTTATTGTATGTTTGTATTTTAAATTACTTTTTAAATCTATGAAAGGTTTAATCAAACCTTAATTATTTTGTAATAAAGAGGGGTTAAAAGTCAAAAAAGTCTCTCTCTCTCTCTCTCTCTCTCTCTCTCTTCTCTCTCTCTCTCTCTCTCTCTCTCTCTCTCTCTCTCTCTCTCTCTCTCTTCTCTCTCTCTCTCTTCTCTCTCTCTCTCAATTAAATTCAGAAAGCTTTATTGGCATGACAAAAAAAAATACATTTTGTATTGCCAAAGCATCAAAACAACATAGAAAATGATTTAGAACATTTAGTACACAAAAGTAGTAATACTGATATCATAAAACAATAATAATAAAATAAACAAAGATTAATAAATAAAATAAAAAGGATTTAGAAATAATTTATATAGAAAAACAAACAATATTGAACAGTATATACATGTGTGTAGGTCTTAGGCTGTGAGTGAGTGTGTGTTTATTGGATGTTTGCTGGTCTCTGGTCGTCCCTCAGGATATGGCAGGATGCTACAAATTTCGCAGCTATATTTGAGCATTTGGCTTCTTCACCAAGAATGAAACAGAGTTTTTGGATTGGATTACAGGTGTTAAATTGTGGAAGTATGTTATTAATTTTGGGGTAATAGTGGTCTCTGATGTGTTTATATTTTGGGCATTCTGTGAGGAAGTGCAGCTCGGTCTCCGTCACTCCCAGGGTGCAGTGCGAGCAGAGTCTGTCCTCACGGGAGAGCCAAGTCTGTCTGCGCCGGCCCGTCTCTATGGCCAGGCTGTGCTCGCTGAGTCTCTCACACACACACACACACACACACACACACACACACACACTCACACACACACTCCCGTCTCTATGGCCAGGCTGTGCTCGCTGAGTCTCTCTCACACACACACACACACACACACACACACACACACACACACACACACACACACACACACACACACACACATTCCCGTCTCTATGGCCAGGCTGTGCTCGCTGAGTCTCTCTCACACACTCACACACACACTCCCGTCTCTATGGCCAGGCTGTGCTCGCTGAGTCTCTCTCACACACACACACACACACACACACTCCCGTCTCTATGGCCAGGCTGTGCTCGCTGAGTCTCTCTCACACACTCACACACTCCCGTCTCTATGGCCAGGCTGTGCTCGCTGAGTCTCTCTCTCTCACACACACACACTCCCGTCTCTATGGCCAGGCTGTGCTCGCTGAGTCTGTACATCGTCAGGGTTTTCCTGAGTCTCACACACTCACTGTGCTCAGGTAGTTCGCAACAGTGTACTCTCGATTTAGTGCCGAATAACATTCCAGTTTGTGTTGGTTTTTAATGGTGTTTGTCCAATGGGTGATGTACTTGTCTTGTTCTGTGGTGATGATTTGTGCGGGCCGAATGTGTGTGAGTGTGTGTGTGTGCTGAGGCGAGCTGATCTCTGCAGGAGAGAGCCCAGTCAGTCTCAGCACCCGCTGGCACAGGGGACTCCTCGTTACGCTCAGGTGTGTGTGTGTGTGTGTGTCAGTACCCGCTGGCACAGGGGACTCCTCACTACGCTCAGCTCTTGGTGTTTTAGGGCTTTGTAATGGTATGTGTTGGGGTCGCTTGTTTTGAGGTGTTTCCAGAATTTGATGGCTCTTTTTTGGATGTTTAGAAGGAGAGGGTATTGGCCTAATTCTGCCCTGCATCCGTTGTTTGGTGTTTTTCTTTGGACTTTGAGTATTCGTTTACAGAAATCTAAATGTAGAGTTTCAATTGGATGTTTTTCCCAATTTAAAAAATCAAATTTGATAGAAGGACCCCACACTTCACTGCCATATAAAACAATTGGTTCAATTATTGATTTGAAAAGTTTGAGCCAAATTTGGATTGGGATGTCAATTTTGATTGATCTTTTTATGGCATAGAAAGCCTGTTGAGCTTTCTCTTTGAGTTCATTCACAGCCAAAGTAAAGTTGCCAGTTGGAGTTATTTTCAGGCCGAGGTAAGTGTATGTTTTTGTGCTCTCAATGGTTCTGTGTGATAGTGTGAATGTGTGTGTTGGTCCCTGAGATCTGGAGCGTTTCTGGAACATCATGACTCTAGTTTTCTGGAGGTTGACGGTCAGGGCCCAGGACTGACAGTAATCCTCCAGCAGATCCAGGCTGTCCTGAAGCCCCTCTTTAGTGGGCGACAGGAGGACCAGGTCATCTGCGTAGAGAAGACACCTGATCTCTGTGTCGTGTAGAGTGAGACCTTGAAAGGGAGCATGTTCTAACGTATTGGCCAATTGGTTGATGTAAATATTGAAGAGGGTGGGGCTTAAACTGCAGCCCTGTCTCACTCCGCGCCCCTGGGGGAAAAATTTGGTTCTTTGGTTTCCAATTTTCACAGCGCATTGGCTGGCGGTGTACATCGATTTGATCAAATCATAGAATTTCCCCCCTATTCCACTGTCGATAAGTTTTAGGTATAATCCTTTGTGCCAGATTGAATCAAAGGCTTTCTTAAAATCAATGAAACAAGCAAAAATGTGTCCTTTGTTTTGATGTACATATTTGTCAATTAGTGTTTGTAATGTAAAAATATGATCGGATGTGCGACATTTTGGAAGAAAGCCGATTTGGCATTTACTCAAGGCATTGTGCTTCATAAGGAAGTCAAGTCAAGTCAAGTCATCTTCATTTATATAGCGCTTTTAACAATGGATTGTTTCAAAGCAGCTTTACAGAGATAAACATATAATTTAAGGTAACAGATTGTTTTGGCATTATAGCGGTTCTTGAATAATGTTATTTCCAGCTAAAGTTAACTTTGATTGATTCACCTCCGTCGAAATGATCAGACTTTTAAACGCGAACCTGTGATTAACGCTGACGGCGTTCACATGCTCATTCAGAATTGATTCTATAGTTATGTGCTTTTTAAAATATGTGCGCAGGTTTATAATTCATACAACCCAGCCTAAACAAACTACTTTTCTTGCCTATAAATTTTGATACAGAATTTTGTTTTATTTTATCACTTCGGGGTACGCGAGCCGGAATTCACAACGCTTTATCTGTAGAGTGGGAAAGGGATCCTCCATAGGGAGAGGATGGTGGACACTTCAGCACTGCATTGTCATCGGGTCCAGGCGGATCTCCTTCGTCAGATCTGGACACGGCCTGGATCCGGCAGGCTGCGGGAAAACCTCGGGATAAACAAAGACACTAATATTAGCGTAGATGCCATTCTTCTTATGATGTAGCGAGTACATCAAGATTTAAGGGAAGTGTTCCCAGTTCCGGCTGACCTAATCTATGCAGCCTAACATTGAATTTATAGAAGTCTATAGTGTGTTATGTGTATGCTAGGTCAAAGAGATGTGTTTTTAGTCTAGCTTTGAACTGACAGAGTGTGTCTGCTTCCCGGACAATGGTAGGAAGACTGTTCCAAAGTTTTGGTGCTAAATAGGAAAAGGATCTACCGCCTGCAGTCGATTTAGATATTCTAGGTATTATCAACTGGCCGGAGTTTTGAGATCGCAATAGACGTGAAGGACTATAATACGTTAAGAGCTCGCTCAAGTACTGCGGAGCTAAACCATTTAGTGCTTTGTAGGTAATCAACAATATTTTAAAATTTATACGATGTTTAATAGGGAGCCAATGCAGTGTTGACAGAACCGGGCTAATATGGTCATATTTCCTGGTTCTGGTAAGAACTCGAGCTGCGGCGTTTTGAACTAGCTGTAGTTTATTTATTAAGCGTGCAGGGCAACCACCCAGTAGAGCATTACAATAATCTAGCCTTGAGGTCATGAACGCATGGACTAATTGTTCCGTATTTCCCAATGAGAGCATATGGCGTATTTTAGATATATTTTTAAGATGGAAAAATGCAGTTTTACAGATACTAGACACGTGGCTTTCAAAAGAAAGGTTGGTATCAAAGAGCACACCCAGGTTCCTAACCGACGACGAAGACTTAACAGACCAGCCATCAAGTGTTAGACAGTATTCTGGGTTATTACGTGTGGAAGTTTTTTGTCCAATAATTAGAATCTCTGTCTTTTCAGAATTTAGTAGTAGGAAATTACTAGTCATCCAATTTTTTATATCAGCTATGCATTCCGTTAATTTTGTGAATTGGTAAGTTTCGTTGGGTTTTGAAGAAATATACAGCTGAGTATCATCGGCATAACAGTGAAAGCTAACTCCATGTTTCCTAATGATATCTCCTAATGGTAGCATGTACAGAGTGAACAGCAGCGGTCCTAGTACTGAGCCTTGTGGTACGCCATACTGAACTTGTGATCGATAAGACATCTCTTCATTTACTGCTACAAACTGATAACGGTCAGATAAGTATGATTTAAACCATGCTAGTGCAATTCCACTAATGCCCACATAGTTTTCTAGTCTATTTAAAAGAATGTTGTGGTCAATTGTGTCAAATGCAGCACTAAGATCGAGTAACACTAATAGAGAGATACAACCACGATCGGATGATAAGAGCAAATCATTTGTGACTCTAATGAGAGCGGTCTCAGTACTATGGTACGGTCTAAATCCGGACTGAAAATCCTCGCAGATATCATTTCTTTCTAGAAAGGAACACAGTTGTGAAGATACTGCTTTTTCTAATATCTTTGACAGAAAAGGCAGATTCGAGATCGGCCTGTAATTGACTAATTCTGTAGGATCAAGTTGTGTTTTTTTAACAAGCGGTTTTATCATAGCCAGTTTAAAGGTTTTTGGTACGTATCCTGGAGACAAAGATGAATTAATGATATTAAAAAGAGGATATATGACCTCTGGAAACATCTCTTTCAGTGGCTTAGTCGGTATAGGATCTAACATACAAGTTGTCGATTTAGATGAATTAACGAGTTTGCAGAATTCTTCCTCTCCTATAGCAACAAATGAATCAAATTTTTCCTCAGGGAGACTACAATGCACTTCCTGATGCGATACTGTGGTAGACGGTTGCATAGTTATAATTTTGTCCCTGATATTATCAATCTTATAAGTGAAGAAGTTCATAAAGTCATCACTGGTGTGTTGCTTGGACACTTCTGAGCTTGAAGCTTTCTTTTTCGTTAGTTTAGCCACTGTTTCAAATAAATACCTTGGATTATGTTTATTTTCTTCTAATAGGTTTGAAAAATAAGCAGATCTAGCAGCTTTTAAAGCCTCTCTGTAAGCAATCGAGCTCTCTTTCCACGAAATCCGAAATACCTCTAGTTTAGTTTTCTTCCAGTTGCGCTCCATTTTTCTGGCTGCTCTCTTAAGGGCCCGGGTGTGCTCGCTGTACCACGGCGTTGGGCTATTTTGTTTAATCTTCTTTAAGCGCAACGGAGCAACTGCGTCTAAAGTGCTGGAAAAGAGAGAGTTAAACGTTTCTGTTGCAGTATCAAGTTCTTCTAAGCTATCCGGGATGCTGAGATGATGAAACTGATTAGGAAGATTATTGATAAAGCAATCTTTAGTGGCAGAAGTTATAGGTCTAACGTATTTATAACACGGAAGTCTAAAAGTCTGGAGTTTAAGATGCTGCAGAGAACCTTCCCCAGGTTACTGTTCACACAGATGCCTCGGTAGTTGTTGGGGTCTAATTTGTCTCCGTTCTTGTGGATGGGGCTGATGAGGCCCTTGTTCCAGATCTCAGGGAAGAACCCTACACACAGAACATCATTGAACAGTTTCAGCATGGCCAGTTTGAAGCTTCGGTCTGTGTGTTTCAGCATCTCGTTCAGGATGCTGTCGACACCACAGGCTTTCTTGGGCTCAATGACTCCTAATTTGTCTTCCAATTCTTTCATTGTTATGGGGAAATCTAAAGGGTTTTGATTTTCTTTAATTGATCTTTCCAAATTGTCTAGTTTATTAATTATTTCGTTTTGTTTATAATTTTGAATTTCAGTTGGGCTGTATAATTCTTGGAAGTGGTTTTTCCACTTCTCCCCGTCTTGGATTGCCAGAACTTCTTGATTTGGTTTGTATAACAATTTCCATTTATCCCAAAATTTGTGTGAGTTTATAGATTTTTCAATTTCTTCAAACTGGTTTTGCAGAAACTGTGCTTTTTTCCGCCGGAGTGTGGCTTTATACTGTTTTAATGCCTCACAGTAAACAAGGCGGAGGTCCGAATTATCTGCTTGTCTGTGTTTTTGGTTTGATAAGTTTCTTAGGTTTTTTCTCAGAGCCTTACAGTCCAAATCAAACCATTTGTCAGAATCTAAATATTTTTTCTTTGGTTTAACAGTTGATAAATTACTTTTTTGTGCTGTTTTGTAGAATATGTTGTTTAGATCTTGTACTTCCTGATTGATGCCGAATTGATTTTTAGGGTATTCCTGTATTTGGAATGAATGTATGAGGGATTGTATTTCTGGAGACTCAACAGCAGTGCTGTAATTAGTGCCACTGTTTTCAGTCCATTTGAAAGACATTAATTTGCTCATTTGATATGGGGTCCTAATTGGTATGGGTGATGTTTCAGATTGCTTTATATAGAGGGTGATTTGGCTGTGGTCTGAGAAAGGTTTTAAGGGTTTGACTGTGAATGCTCTCAAAGAGGAAAGGTCTAGATCAGTGATGGCATAATCTACTGTGCTGTTCCCCAGAGCTGAGCTGTAGCTGAGCTGTAGGTCGGCCGAGCGAGTCTCCTCGCAGTCTTCCGTTGACGATGTACAGAGCCAGTCCTCGGCAGAGCTGTAGTAGCTGCCGTCCGTGAGCGTTCACGGTTTCATCGCAGTTTTGCCTGCTAGGGTAAGAAGGGTACAGGTCGTTATTGCCAGTGATGAATCTGGTACCGTGCGATTCAATGAAATCGAATTCTTCTCCTGTTTAGAATCGCGTGGAAAGACAGTATGTCACGTTATAAAAAAGCTCTAAAAGCAGCCAGGGCTGAGCATCTCCGCAAACTAATAGAAAATAACCAAAATAATCCAAGGTTTTTATTTAACACCGTGGCTAGACTAACAAATAAACAGACATCACCAGAGCAAATTATTCCGTTACAGTATAGCTGTAATGATTTTATGAACTACTTCAATGAGAAAATAGAAAGCATCCGAAACACAATTGTAAATGTACAATCCTCTATGGTGTCTTATGATTCAGCCTCAATTATCGCCCCTCAAGAACAACTACACTGCTTTACAACTATAGGACAGGAAGAGCTAAATAAACTTATCATTGCATCTAAACCAACAACATGTTTATTAGATCCAATACCAACTAAATTTCTGAAAGAAGTGTTACCTGTAGTGGAAGAGCCTCTTCTTAATATTATTAACTCGTCTTTATCTTTAGGTCATGTTCCAAAAATATTCAAGCTGGCAGTAATAAAACCTCTCATTAAGAAACCGCAATTAGATCCAAATAACTTAGCAAATTACAGACCGAGTTCAAATCTTCCATTTATGTCTAAAATACTAGAAAAGACTGTGTCCGCTCAATTGTGCTCTTTCATGCAAGAAAATGAGATATATGAAAAATTTCAGTCAGGATTCAGACCGCATCATAGCACAGAAACTGCGCTAGTTAAAATTACAAATGATTTACTTTTAGCTTCTGACCAAGGCTGTATCTCAATATTAGTTCTACTCGATCTTAGTGCTGCGTTTGACACTATAGATCATAAAATACTCTTGGATCGACTACAAAACTACACTGGTGTTCAGGGACAGGCATTAAGCTGGTTCAGATCGTATTTATCAGACCGTTACCATTTTGTTTGTTTAAATGGGGAAAAATCGAAGATAACGTCAGTAGACTATGGAGTGCCGCAAGGATCGGTGTTAGGCCCTCTGCTATTCTCAATATATATGCTGCCACTTGGTAATATTATAAGAAAACATGGAATTAATTTCCACTGTTATGCTGATGACACTCAATTATATATTTCATCACGACCAGATGAAAACACTAACTCATCAAAATTGACAGAGTGTCTTAAAGATATAAAATGCTGGATGACGCATAATTTCCTGCTTCTAAATCCAGATAAAACGGAGGTATTACTTGTTGGTCCAAAAAACTATCCACAAAACCACTTACAATACAACTTTAATATAGAAGGATGTCCTGTTACTTTATCCTCTACGGTAAAAGACCTGGGAGTTATACTAGACCACAACTTGTCTTTCGAAAATCATATTTCATATGTAACAAGAACAGCCTTTTTCCATCTTAGAAACATTGCTAAATTACGTAACATGCTATCTGTTTCTGATGCAGAAAAGTTAGTTCATGCATTCATGACCTCGAGACTAGATTACTGTAATGCTTTATTAGCTGGTTGTCCTGCATCCTCAATAAACAAGCTACAGTTAGTGCAAAATGCAGCCGCTAGAGTTCTTACTAGGTCAAGAAAATATGATCATATAACACCAATTTTATCATCTCTACACTGGTTACCTATCAAGTTCCGTATCAATTACAAAGTACTACTACTGACCTATAAAGCCCTAAATGGTTTAGCTCCTGTGTATTTAATGGACCTTCTATCGCCCTACAATCCACCGCGTTCTTTAAGATCACTAAATTCGAGGCTTCTAGTCATTCCTAGGATATCTAAGTCCACTAAAGGAGGGAGGGCGTTCTCACATTTAGCTCCTAAACTCTGGAATAGCCTTCCTGATATTGTTCGAGGCTCTGACTCGCTGTCCCAGTTCAAAACTAGATTAAAGACGCATCTCTTCAGCCAAGCATTTACATAATGCTTACCTTTTATAATACTGCTGAATCAGATCAAATGCATTTAATACTATAAAACTTGAAGAGACTGTAGGTTATCTGTATAGGTTGCATAATATTTGCAGTCATTACGTTCCTGTGTATATTGCGTGAATGACGGGTGGTTGGGCAGATATTGTGTTGCGGTAGGTAGTATGCCATACGGAACCGTTGTCCACTGAAACTGCTTTAACGCACCAGTGGGGCTCGACAGCCTTAGTCAACGGGTTGGCGCGTATGGTTGGGTTGCGGAGAGATTGTGAGATTGTGGTTAGGTCTCAGCAGCAGTAGGGACGTATAGGTCAGTAAGCTGGGCTGAGTTGAGTGGGGGACGGAGGGGGGTGATTTTGGGACGCAAGAGTCACTGTCTTCATGTTTTGTCATTTACGCCTGTGTTATGGAAATCATCATTATGAACAGCAGCTACGCTAATTATTTTCCCTTTGCTTTTCTGCTGTTATCTCGGGACGCGAGTCCCGAGAAAATGGCGTTCGTCAGCTCCAGTTTGTATCCAGCCTCTCACGGAGACTTCAGATGCTCCAATCACAAAGCCTATGAAGTGACGACTCAACACGGGCGATATGGACTCTCTATGGTGGACGGCACTGATCCTCAACAACTCGTCTTAAGACCGGCGTGCATACTTGGACTTCCAAAAAATACTCTAAATGTTCTGATCCAATCTGACTTGTAATGCTGCCCGAATCATGCACTGTTCCTTCGTTGGCCAGAGGAGAACTGGCCCCCCGACTGAGCCTGGTTTCTCCCAAGGTTTTTTTCTCCATTCTGTCCCTGATGGAGTTTTGGTTCCTTGCCACTGTTGCCTTGGCTTTTTGCTTGCTTAGTTGGGGACATTTAATATTCAACAATATTATTGATCTGCCTTACTTAAGGTGGACGTTGACGCAATATCTTTTAGAAACAAACTTTGTTATATTGTTTTCATGTTATCACTGTGAAGCGCTTTGATACAATCTGTATTGTAAAAAGCGCTATATAAATAAAGGTGACTTGACTTGACTTGACTGTTCTAGCGTTTAAATCACCCATAAGCAGCACATTTCCCTGGGCCTGGAAATGGCTGATTTCTCTTTCTATATTTTGGAAAGTTTCCTCTTGGAAGTACGGAGACTCGGAGGGTGGAATGTAAGTTGCACAAAGGAAAACAGGCTTAGATGCTGATATCATTCCTTTTTGTATTTTTAGCCACAGGTGGTGCTGTTCTGCAGTGGCTCAGTGGTTCATGTAGGTTGTCTACAGACCGGAAGGTTGGTGGTTCAATCCCCGGTTCCACTTGACCAAGTGTCGAGGTGTCCATGAGCAAGACACCTAACCCCAGCTGCTCCCGACGAGCTGGATGGCGCCTTGCATGGCTGCCGTCGCCCGTCGGTGTATGAATGAGAGAGTGAATGGGTGAATGTGAGGCAAATTGTAAAGCGCTTTGGTGGCCATTGGGTCTGTGAAAGCGCTATATAAATGCAGTCCATTTACCATTTACCATTTCTCTTTTTATTAATTCTATGGACAGTTCAGATTTGATCCATATGATCATCCCTCCCGAGTCTCTCCCTTGTGTGACTGATGTGAGTTTGACTGATGGTAATATTATTTCTCTGTATCCTGAGGGACAGCCAGTGAACGCATCTCCTCTACACCAGGTTTCCTGTAAGACGATGACATCTAGGTCTTGGAGTTCTTTCATAAAATCGGAATTTCTACTTTTTAAGCCGAAGACTGAGGAGTTTAGACCTTGAATATTCCACGTAGAAAAACTAAGTGATTTCATCATAAACTTTTAAAATAATGTGTATGGTGTGTGTGCTATTTTGAGAAAAGAGAAATGATGCAAACTTACAATAGATTAAATTAAAACAATGAATGATGGAAGTAAAGTTGTGTTAGGAACTCAAAACATTAACAATTGCATATTAAATGTACACTAATACCACAGACTTTTTTTTTTTTTTTTTTTTTACCACTGTCCACTGTGTGTTAGCAGGTGAGAGCAGATGATACTCAGCATGTGTTGGATATCATGGAGGTCAGTGTTGGCTCGATCTGCTCCTCCGCTGACAGCTTGGGCGTAGCTCGGTCTGCCGGGCAGGGCCGGGCTCTGCTGTGGACGGGCTTCAGCTGCTGGAGCTGTGGGGTTGTAGGACGGCCTCGGCCTGTAGGGATCCTGTCTGGGTACTGCAGCTCGCTGTGGTGCTCCGCTCGGGGCTCTAGGTGAGCTGTGCGCTGGGATGTAGTTTGCTGGAGTGTGTCTCGATGGATTGACTGGGTTAGGGCTGGTTCTGCTCCACCTGGGGCTGGTCTGGTTGGTCCTGTTTAGAGTGACATCTTTGAGTCTCTTTGCAAGGATATGTACCAGGTTCTTGTAAAGGTGGACGTGGTCATATAGACATTCAGTGTCCAGGTCTGGATGATGGGCCAAGTGGACGTTGGGCAGGAGGGCACAGTGTCTAGAGATGCTGGAATTTATTTTATTTATTGTGTTGGGATGGAAATCTCTCCTCTGAAGTAGAGTGGACAGGATGATTTTGGAGTTGGGGAAAGTTTTTCTAGCTTTTTCCACGACAGCTCTGAGGGAGTCAGACACTTGGTCCTGCTGGCTCCGCAGGTCGTTGGTGCCCGTGTGGATAATGATGTGGCTGGGCCGGCCTAGCTGGGACTCTGTCAGGAGCTCCAGGGCTTTGTCAGTGGTGGGACACCAAAATTTAACAGCTCTGTGTTGGGCGAAAAGTTTCTTTACATCGATGAATTTGCCGTTTTGAATCGATGAGTAGAGCTATTTCAGGTTCCTCTGTGCTGGTTGGTGCTGGGCTGCTGTGAGACAAGGGCTGATGCTGCAGTGCTGTGGAGTCTGGCAGGGGGCGCTGTGATGGCTGTGAGCGGTCTGGGACAGATCTCTCTGCGCTGACGGATGGGTTGTTGACTCCCTGTGTTCGGCGACTCTGAGGTGGAAGGCAGTATTTGAGGTCTGTGGGTCTGCTCTTGTTCTGCTCTGGCCAGGAGGAGCTCACTCAGCTGCTCTCTCAGGGCCTGGATCTCACTGCTCTGCTGCTCTCTCTCCTCCTCTCTCCCCCTCCTCCTCTCTCTCCACTTCTCTCTCTCTCTCCTCTCTCTCTCTCTCTCTCTCTCTTCTCCTCTCTATCTCTCTCTTCTCTCTCTCTCTCTCTCTCTCTCTCTTCTCTCTCTCATCTCTTCTCTCCTCTCTCTCTCTCTCTTCTCTCTCTCTCTCTCTCTCTCTCTCTCTCTTCTCTTCTCTCTCTTCTCTCTCTCTCTCTCTCTCTCTCTCTCTCTTCTCTCTCTCCTCTTCTCTCTCTCTCTCTCTCTCTCTTCTCTCTCTCTCTCTTCTCTCTCTCTCTCTCTCCTCTCTCTCTTCTCTCTCTCTCTCCTCTCTCTCTCTCTCTCTCTCTTCTCTCTCCTCCCCCCCCCCCCCCCCTCTCTCTCCCTCTCTCTCTCTCAATTCAATTCAATTCAAAAATTGCTTTATTGGCATGACTGTACACAATATAATATTGCCAAAGCTTGGAATACATAAAGACATCAAAATAATACAATATTATAATATGACTTAAATCTAAATGTACAAATTAAATTAATTGTACAAATTAACAGTGTACCAAATAAAAATAAATACATAAATAATAATAATAATAATTAGAACAGTTTATGAACATTTCAAAAATTCTCTGAACAATTTAGAATTCAGTGTGTAAGTGTTTGAGTGTGTGTGTGTGTGTGTGTGTGTGTGGGCGCATCACTGATTAGTCGTCGACTCTCTCTTTTTGTGACAAGCATCAATGTATCTTGCTGCTAATATGATACAATCTGTTTTTTCACCTAATAGATGTTGAAATTGTGTTTTGTTGTCTAATTGTATGAAGTTAGGGCAAAGTATTTCAAATTTTGTATAAAAAGTCCCTCTAATGTCCTCATAGTTGGGGCAGCGGGTGAGGAAGTGTTGCTCGGTCTCCACTTCTCCCTGCTCACAGTACGGGCAGACGCGTCTCTCTCTGGGCAGCCAACTCTGTCGGTGTCGGCCCGTCTCTACAGTCAGAGTGTGATTGCTCAGTCTGTACCTCGTCATCCTCCTTCTTAGTTTACAGTCTTTCACTGTACTCAGGTATTCTGTCGTGGTGTAGTCTCTATTTATGGCCAAATAACATTCTAGTTTGCTTTGTTTTTCTGTTGATTGAGTCCAATAGGTCAGGTAATTCTCCTGTTGTGCTTTGATCATGTGGTTGGGCCGGATTGTGTGGCTGAGGGTGTGTGTGTCCTGAGGCGGATCACTGTTAGTGGTGTTAGTGTGTGTGTGGAGCCTCAGGACCAGCTGAAGGAGGGCGCTCTTCTCAGTGTTCATTTCATGGTTTTTAAGGGCTTTAAAATGATAAGAGTTGGGGTCACTCATTTTTAGATGTTTCCAAAATTTGATGGCTCGTTTCTCAACATGTATTAGTAGAGGGTATTGGCCTAATTCTGCCCTGCATGCGTTGTTCGGTGTGTTCCTCTGCACTCCCAGGATACTCTTACAGAACTCGGCATGCAGGGTTTCAATCGGATTTTTGTCCCATTTGTCAAATGCGTAATTTAGGAGAGGACCCCAAACTTCACTGCCATATAATGCAATTGGCTCTATGACTGATTGGAATATTTTGAGCCAGATTCTGATTGGTATTTCAATTTGGATAGATTTTTTGATGGCATAGAAGGCCCTTCTTGCTTTCTCTTTCAGTTCATTCACGGCCAAATGTAGGTTTCCAGTTGCACTTATTTTCAGCCCGAGGTATGTGTAGCTTGTGACATGATCAATTTTGGTCAAACCAAGGGTGAAATTGTGTCTCTTTCCCTGACATCTGGGTCTTTTCTGAAACGTTAGTACTTTAGTTTTCGTTGGGTTGATGGTCAGGGCCCAGGTCTGACAGAACTGATGCAGGGTGTCCAGGTTCTGCTGTAGAGCCTCTTGTGTTGGAGACAGCAGGACCAGATCATCTGCGTACAGCAGGAGCTTTACAGTGGAGTCGTGTAGTGTGAGGCCAGGAGCTGCCGACTCTTCTAGGAGTTTCGCCAGTTCATTGATGTAAATATTGAAGAGGGTCGGTGACAGTGGGCAGCCCTGTCTCACACCCCTCCCTTGAGTGAAGAACTCAGTTTGTTTATTGCCAATTTTAATTGCACATTGATTGTTTGAGTACATTGTTTTTATAATTTTGTACGTTTTGCCCCCGATACCTGATTCTAGAAGTTTAGAAAGAAGGCTTTCATGCCAAATCGAATCAAAGGCCTTCTGGAAATCTACAAAGCAAGCGAATATTTTGGTTTTGTTTTGGTTGATGTATTTATCGATCAGGGTATGTAGGGTGAAGATATGATCTGATGTTATAAAATTTGGTAAGAATCCGATCTGGCTTTTGCTCAGGACATTGTGCTCTGTGAGGAAGAGAACGAGTCTCGTGTTGATGATGCTGCAGAACATCTTCCCCAGATTACTCACACACAGATGCCTCTGTAATTGTTGGGGTCTGATTTGTCTCCACTCTTGAATATGGGTGTTATAAGTCCTCTGTTCCAGCTGTCAGGGAAATGACCAACACTCAGAACCAAGTTGAACAGTTTCATTAAGGCTAATTTGAATTTGGGGTTTATATTTTTAAGGATTTCGTTGAGGATGCCGTCTGGTCCTCTTGCCTTTTTTGTTGGCAGAGCCTGAATCTTATCCATCAGCTCTTTTTCTGTGATTGGGTAATCTAGCGGGTTTTGGTGTTTGCCAATTATGTTTTCTAAATGGTTTAATTTTTCATACATTTGTGTTTGTTTTATATTCATGTCTAATTTGCTATAAAGTTGTTCAAAGTGGTTTTTCCAGGTATCTCCATCTTGTATAGTAATTTGTTCATTTTTCTTTTTATTCAGGAGATTCCAGTTGTCCCAGAAACTGTTTGAATGGACAGATTCTTCAATAGTTTTGAGCTGATTTTGGATGTACTGTTCTTTCATTTTTATATTTTTTAAGCTCCTCACAATAATGAAGACGTAAATCTGGATCATCTGGTTGTCTGTGTTTTTGATTTGCAAGATGTCTTAAATTTTTCTTTATTCTTTTACAATCCGAATCAAACCATTTTTCATTCTTTTGTTTTTGCTTATGATTTTTCTTAGTAGTTTTAAGATTAGATATTGTTGCCAGATTATCAAATATGTAATTTATGTTTTCTACAGCCAGATTTACGCCATCTTCATTTTGAGGATAATCGTATTCTATGAAGTTATCTATAAGTAAGCACACATTCTGGAGGACTATTGAACGCTGATCGCTGATCGATTGCTCCTGTCTGCCTCGCTGCCTGCTGTGTGTTTGTTTGCTTCGAGGCTGTAAGCTTCGCCTGAGCCTCGTATTTCTTTATGTTTTGAGCCATCATTTACTATCTAGTTGTTTATACTACTAAATACAGCTTACCCAACATCTCAGATTAACCTTACATCACTAGCTTCCGTTATTGTTAACACAGCACGCTAGTAACTCGCTAACGTTAGCCTGCTAACGCGCCACCCGTGCGCTCATTTATTTATTTATTTTCTCTCGCGCGCCCGCGCCTTTGAGTTCATAAAGTCCAGGTAAGTAAGAAATCAGTCAACAAACACGGTGAGTAATGTCTTCTTGTCCTGTTATTGTCACCTGTGTCACATGTCATATGTTTAGTATAGCCTTCTCCGATGGCAATATAGGATTTATATGTGATAAATGCAAGGAGACAGTCAGGCTGACGGAGAAGGTTTCAGAACTAGAGACACGCATCCAAACTTTAATTGAGGATGGTAAGAATGCTAGATCTTTAGATAGTGTTTTGGATGCGCCTAGCATAGTGAACTCTTTACATGATTCGGTTCCGGCTGAAGTAGAGCCCGTGCAGCAGGGCAGATGGGTGACCGTGAGAGATCGTTCTAGTCGCGGATCAAAGAACCACTCTTCCGTTCCGATTCCCATAACAAACCGATTTGCCCCACTCAGTGAAACACCCACTGAGAATTCTGTTGATTGTGCCCTGGTAATTGGTGATTCGATCACACGGAACGTGAAAATAGAGACACCAGCCACCATAGTCACATGTTTGCCGGGAGCCAGAGCGCCTGACATCAAAGCAAATTTAAAAGTGCTGGCTAATGCTAATCGTAAATTCTCTAAGATCATTATTCATGTCGGCACTAATGATGTTCGACTCCGCCAGTCGGAGATCACCAAAATTAATATTAAAGAGGTGTGTGAACTCGCAAGTACGATGTCAGGCACTGTAATTTACTCTGGCCCCCTTCCTGTACGCAGGAGTGATGAGATAGTTAGCCGATTGGCCTCACTGAACGGTTGGCTGTCGAAGTGGTGTCCGCAGAATAATATAAAATTCATAGACAATTGGAAAAGTTTTTGGGGCAAGCCTGATCTGTTGAAAAGAGATGGTATCCATCCCTCCTGGGCTGGTGCTGCTCTTCTCTCTAGTAATTTGGCTCATAGTCTTAGAGATAAAACATGACAATCTGGGGCTCAGGTCAGGAAGCAGACAGACTGGCTAAACTGACCGTCTGCTAGCAGCCTCACGTCACCAAGGTCAGATAAATCCCATCACATAGAGTCTCTTTCACCTAGATGTCATCATATAGAGACTGTGTCTGTTCCCCGAATTTGGAAATCCAAAAAACGTCAGGTTAAAAATTTAATTGATGTTCAACAAATAAAAAACAGATATAATACAGATGAGCAAATGATAAAGCTTGGGTTGCTGAATATTCGATCCCTTACTTCAAAATCTCTCATAGTCAATGATATGATTTCAGATTATAATCTTGATATGCTGTGTTTGACAGAAACCTGGCTAAAACCAAACGATTACATTATTTTAAATGAGTCAACCCCACAAGATTACAGTTATAAACATGAATCTCGTCTGAAAGGCAAAGGGGGAGGTGTTGCTGTAATTTATAGTAATATTTTTTAAAACCACTAAGAAATCTAGCTTTAGATATACTTCTTTTGAAGTATTGGTGCTTAATGTAAAAATATATAGTGTAAACGATAAATCACATTTGAGAATTATGCTGGCTACTGTATACAGGCCACCAGGGCACCATAAAGATTTTATCAAAGAATTTGCGGACTTTCTATCAGAATTAGTATTGGCTGCAGATAAAGTACTAATTGTTGGTGATTTTAATATACATGTAGATAATGAAAAAGATGCATTGGGATTGGCATTTAAAGACATTGTAAACTCAATTGGAGTTAGACAACACGTGTCAGGACCTACTCATCGTCGTAATCATACTCTAGATCTAATATTATCACATGGAATAGATGTTGATGCCGTTGAAATTCTGCAGCAGAGCGATGACATCTCAGACCATTATCTAGTCTCATGTAAATTACATTTAGCCAAGGCTGCAAAGCCGACTCCGTGTTATAAATACGTTAGACCTATAACTTCTGCCACTAAAGATTGCTTTATCAATAATCTTCCTAATCAGTTTCATCATCTCAGCATCCCGGATAGCTTAGAAGAACTTGATATTGCAACAGAAACGTTTAACTCTCTCTTTTCCAGCACTTTAGACACAGTTGCTCCGTTGCGCTTAAAGAAGATTAAAGAAAATAGCCCAACGCCGTGGTACAGCGAGCACACCCGGGCCCTTAAGAGAGCAGCCAGAAAAATGGAGCGCAACTGGAAGAAAACTAAACTAGAGGTATTTCGGATTTCGTGGAAAGAGAGCTCGATTGCTTACAGAGAGGCTTTAAAAGCTGCTAGATCTGCTTATTTTTCAAACCTATTAGAAGAAAATAAACATAATCCAAGGTATTTATTTGAAACAGTGGCTAAACTAACGAAAAAGAAAGCTTCAAGCTCAGAAGTGTCCAAGCAACACAGCAGTGATGACTTTATGAACTTCTTCACTTATAAGATTGATAATATCAGGGACAAAATTATAACTATGCAACCGTCTACCACAGTATCGCATCAGGAAGTGCATTGTAGTCTCCCTGAGGAAAAATTTGATTCATTTGTTGCTATAGGAGAGGAAGAATTCTGCAAACTCGTTAATTCATCTAAATCGACAACTTGTATGTTAGATCCTATACCGACTAAGCTACTGAAAGAGATGTTTCCAGAGGTCATATATCCTCTTCTTAATATCATTAATTCATCTTTGTCTCTAGGATACGTACCAAAAACCTTTAAACTGGCTATGATAAAACCGCTTGTTAAAAAAACACAACTTGATCCTACAGAATTAGTCAATTACAGGCCGATCTCGAATCTGCCTTTTCTGTCAAAGATATTAGAAAAAGCAGTATCTTCACAACTGTGTTCCTTTCTAGAAAGAAATGATATCTGCGAGGATTTTCAGTCCGGATTTAGACCGTACCATAGTACTGAGACCGCTCTCATTAGAGTCACAAATGATTTGCTCTTATCATCCGATCGTGGTTGTATCTCTCTATTAGTGTTACTCGATCTTAGTGCTGCATTTGACACAATTGACCACAACATTCTTTTAAATAGACTAGAAAACTATGTGGGCATTAGTGGAATTGCACTAGCATGGTTTAAATCATACTTATCTGACCGTTATCAGTTTGTAGCAGTAAATGAAGAGATGTCTTATCGATCACAAGTTCAGTATGGCGTACCACAAGGCTCAGTACTAGGACCGCTGCTGTTCACTCTGTACATGCTACCATTAGGAGATATCATTAGGAAACCTGGAGTTAGCTTTCACTGTTATGCCGATGATACTCAGCTGTATATTTCTTCAAAACCCAACGAAACTTACCAATTCACAAAATTAACGGAATGCATAGCTGATATAAAAAATTGGATGACTAGTAATTTCCTACTACTAAATTCTGAAAAGACAGAGATTCTAATTATTGGACAAAAAACTTCCACACGTAATAACCCAGAATACTGTCTAACACTTGATGGCTGCTCTGTCAAGTCTTCGTCGTCGGTTAGGAACCTGGGTGTGCTCTTTGATACCAACCTTTCTTTTGAAAGCCACGTGTCTAGTATCTGTAAAACTGCATTTTTCCATCTTAAAAATATATCTAAAATACGCCATATGCTCTCATTGGGAAATGCGGAACAATTAGTCCATGCGTTCATGACCTCAAGGCTAGATCATTGTAATGCTCTACTGGGTGGTTGCCCTGCACGCTTAATAAATAAACTACAGCTAGTTCAAAACGCCGCAGCTCGAGTTCTTACCAGAACCAGGAAATATGACCATATTAGCCCGGTTCTGTCAACACTGCATTGGCTCCCTATTAAACATCGTATAAATTTTAAAATATTGTTGATTACCTACAAAGCACTAAATGGTTTAGCTCCGCAGTACTTGAGCGAGCTCTTAACGTATTATAGTCCTTCACGTCTATTGCGATCTCAAAATTCCGGCCAGTTGATAATACCTAGAATATCTAAATCGACTGCAGGCGGTAGATCCTTTTCCTATTTAGCACCAAAACTTTGGAACAGTCTTCCTACCATTGTACGGGAAGCAGACACACTCTGTCAGTTCAAAGCTAGACTAAAAACACATCTCTTTGACCTAGCATACACATAACACACTATAGACTTCTATAAATTCAATGTTAGGCTGCATAGATTAGGTCAGCCGGAACTGGGAACACTTCCCTTAAATCTTGATGTACTCGCTACATCATAAGAAGAATGGCATCTACGCTAATATTAGTGTCTTTGTTTATCCCGAGGTTTTCCCGCAGCCTGACGGATCCAGGCCGTGTCCAGATCTGACGAAGGAGATCCGCCTGGACCCGATGACAATGCAGTGCTGAAGTGTCCACTATCCTCTCCCTATGGAGGATCCCTTTCCCACTCTACAGATGAAGCGTTGTGAATTCCGGCTCGCGTACCCCGAAGTGATAAAATAAAACAAAATTCTGTATCAAAATTTATAGGCAAGAAAAGTAGTTTGTTTAGGCTGGGTTGTATGAATTATAAACCTGCGCACATATTTTAAAAAGCACATAACTATAGAATCAATTCTGAATGAGCATGTGAACGCCGTCAGCGTTAATCACAGGTTCGCGTTTAAAAGTCTGATCATTTCGACGGAGGTGAATCAATCAAAGTTAACTTTAGCTGGAAATAACATTATTCAAGAACCGCTATAATGCCAAAACAATCTGTTACCTTAAATTATATGTTTATCTCTGTAAAGCTGCTTTGAGACAATCCATTGTTAAAAGCGCTATATAAATGAAGATGACTTGACTTGACTTGACTTGGGGGTGGTCCAGTGTGGACAGGTATTTTTCAGTGCTGTTTTGAACCCATCTGTAAATATTTTTGATGTTGTACAGCTTACTGGGTTGTATTGGGTGTATGTTAGTATTTTCTTTCCTTTTCAGATACACAGTAATTTGGCTGTGATCTGATAGGGGTGTTAGTGGTTTGACCGTGAATGCTCTGAAAGAGAAAATATCTAGATCTGTGATCATGTAGTCAACCGTTGAGCAACCATGAGATTTAATTAATTTAATTCGTTACATTTATATAGCGCGTTTTCTGGGACCTCAAAGCGCTTCACATATGGTAGGGGGGAATCTCCTCAACCACCACCAATGTGCAGCATCCACCTGGATGATGCGACGGCAGCCATATTGCGCCAGAACGCCCACCACACACCAGCTTATTGGTGGAGAGGAGACAGAGTGATGAAGCCAATTAGTATATAGGGATGATTAGGAGGCCATGATGGACAGAGCTCAAGGGGCAAATTTGGCCAGGATGCCGGGGTTACACCCCTACTCTTTTTCGAAGGACATCATGGGATTTTTAATGACCACAGAGAGTCAGGACCTCGGTTTAACGTCTCATCCGAAGGACGGTGCTCTTTGACAGTATAGTGTCCCCGTCACTACACTGGGGCGTTAGGACCCACACAGACCGCAGGGTGAGCACCCCCTGCTGGCCTCACTAACACCTCTTCCAGCAGCAACCTGGTGTTCTCAGAAGGTCTCCCATCCAGGTACTAACCAGGCTCAGCCCTGCTTAGCTTCAGTGGGCAACCAGTCTTGGGCTACAGGGTGATATGGCTGCTGGTATGATGATATGGCTGCTGGTATAAAGATGAGCTGTATGTGTATGTGTATCTCTCTCTCTCTCTCTCTCCCTCTCTCTCTCTCTCTCTCTCTCTCACCCTCTCTCTCTCTCTCTCTCTCTCTCTCTCAGTTCAGTTCAAATTAGCTTTATTAGCATGACTGTGTAACACAATGTTGCCAAAGCATCAACATATTATATATAAATAAACAAACAGTAAACATATATGTATAAATCATGTCATATGTAGCATTGTAAATAGATAGATAAATAAACACAATCTATCTTAATAAATAGATAAATAAATACATTTGATCACTCTAGAGAACTAGCTGTCTCTGGCGTTGTGAATAGCTAGCACATATTTAGCCGCTAGTGCAGCTGTATTAACATCTTCTCCGAGTAAGAAGGACATTTTTTCAGTGTCACTCAGTTCATAGAATGATGGGATCAAGGCTTCAAATCTGGGCAGAAAAGTTTCTCTTATATCGGTATATTTGGGACAGAAGAGCAGAAAGTGTTCCTCATCCTGCTGTAGATCACAGTGTCTACAGATCCTCTGCTCTCTCTCTCTCCATGTTTGTCTATGTCTTTCTCTCTCTATCTCTAGATCGTGGTCACTTAATCTGTATTTGGAGAGGATTTGTCTTTCTTTAAGATGTTTAATAAATAGATAACTGGCCAATTTAGTGGTTCTATTGAGGGTCGAGTAACATTGGAGTTTATTTTGGAGGGCAAAACTTGCTTTTAGTGATTGATCATGAGTGTCTTTTAGATGTGTGTGTATTTCTTTAACAATAGTTTTGGGGCTGTAGCTGTGGTCAGCGGGGGGTGTAGTCTGATGGACGAGGTGAAGAGCGAGTGTGTTTAGAGGATGAGGTTCTGCTGAGGTTTCATTGGCAAGGAGGGCTTTATATTGGACTGACTCTGGATCAGACTGATGGAGGTGATGCCAGAACTGAACACATCTCTTCTGGATCTCGATGTTCAGCGGGTACAGGTCTAGCTCAGCCCTGCAGGCTCACACACACTCACACACACACACACACACTAGCTCAGCCCTGCAGGCGGCACTGGATGTGTTTCGGTGAACCCCTAAAATATTTTTGGCAATTTCCAATTGTAATTTTTCTACTGGTGTTTTATCCCAATTTAAAAATTTGTACTGGTCCCCAAATTTCACATCCATATAAAATAATTGGTTTTATTATTGAATTATATAATTTGATCCAGGTTTTAATGGGTAATTTTAGGTGGCCGCATCGTGACTTTATAGCATAAAAAGCCCTCCGAGCCTTTTCACTGAGTGTTTTAACAGCCAGACCGAAGCGCCCCGAAGCGCTGATGTCGATGCCCAGATAGCTATAGCTAGTGCTGTGCTGCAGGACCTGGCCTTTATACGTGAACTGGTGTTTGTGTTCCTGAGATCTGGCCTTCTTCTGGAACACCATGACTCTGGTTTTGTCCAGATTGACGGTGTCATAGCCCGGCTCAAAGGCCATGACAAATTCAAAGAGGACGCGAAAGATTGCCAAAAGTAAACATTTATTGTTAAACAATAAAACTAATAAGTAACAGCAATTTGCGCATGTTAGTCAGTAACATCAGTGATGTAAATGTGGATGAGTGACTGTTGCAAAGTTGAGTGTTGAAAAATAAAGATAACAGAACATAAGATAATCAACAACAAAACAAAGATGTGCTGCTGGCAGGAGTGAGACCGGATCAGAGAGAGCGAGAGATTCAAAAGGCCGGAGTATTTATCTTCCCACAGCATCTAGCGCAGGTGCTCCCAATCTGGCGCTGATACCTTCAAAGACAAAAGGGAAACAGTGAACTGCCCAACACCACACAGCAAAACACCCAACCCCGCATGGCCATCACACCCCCCCCCTTAAAGTCGGTGTCCCCAAGGACCACCGACCTAGCAGTAACACCTAACAACACTACTCCACATATCTAAATAACCTAAACTACATCAACATGACACAAAGACGATATCTGACCTCCGTCCCAGCCACTTCACCTGCAAATTTCCCCATCTATGCTCATCAATCCCGAAACCTGAAAAACAGATTAAGAAAATACAGAGGAAATAGATATAGAAATAAGAGGCAAGAGTACAAGAGGCAACATCAAATTGGAGCCCATACTAATCCCCATTACTGCAGAGGAGCACGAGACAGTGCATCTGCAATAATATTCTCTGACCCCTTTATATATTTAATGTCCAGGTTATAAGCCTGGAGAAACAATGACCAACGGGTCAATCTCTGGTTGGAACATCTGAACGACCGCAAAAAAAAAATTAGTGGATTGTGGTCAGTATAAACCACAATCGGCCCTCCTGCTGCTACATAGACATCAAAATGCTGTAAGGCCCAAATAAATGACAATGCCTCCTTCTCAATCACGGAGTAATTACTCTGATAACTGTTAAATTTTCTAAAGAAAAAACTAACTGGTCTCACCAAACCTTGATCATCCCCCTGGAGTAACAGCACCTGCTCCCACCTGACTGGCATCCACTTGAAGCATAAAAGCTCGATCAAAACAAGGAGCTGCCAGAACAGGAGCAGAACACAACAACAATTTCACATTATCAAAAGCTTGTTGACAACCAGCCGACCAAACAAACTTAATCTTGGTCTTAAGCAGTTCAGTAAGAGAAAACACCACAGTGGAGAAGTTTTTACAAAAACCTCTGAAATTACCAACAATGCTGGGCAGACAACATTCTTCCCATCTTGACGTGAATCAATCTCTACCCGCTTGTAATAAGGTTTAAGAAGATTAACATGATAAAGTCGTTGAGCCTTCTTACGTCCTGGTGTCTCCACAATATAGTTCAACTCTGAAATTCTCTCACTCACAGTGTAAGGACCCATAAACTTAGCTTGAAAAGGTGAGCCCACAATGGGCACCAGTACAAGGACCTGGTCACCTGGACTAAACTCCTGTCTCTCGGTGCGTCTGTCATACAACTTTGTCATTTTACTCTGCAATACCCCCAATTTCTCTTGTGCCATACATCCAGCTTCAAACAAACCGTGTGTAAAAGGTTCCCTTACCGCTGGAATAGACTGAAACGGCGCAGGTTTAATACCCTGATTCGGTTTACCTGTAAGCTGGCACACATGACAGGTCTTAATATACCCAGACACATCCTTTTTCAGTCGAGACCAAAAGAAATGTTTTAGGACATTGAGGTACGTTTTACGGACACCAAAGTGCCCACACTCGTCATGTGCCACCTTCAAAACAACGGGACGAAACTTCGCTGGCACGACTAGCTGAAAAACATCACCTTTCACACGATCTTCACTCACTGGAACCCATTTTCTGAACAGCAATTCCTTATGCAAGAAATAACCCGATGCCACATTACCAATCTCCAAGGCAGGCAGCACACACCGGAACATTTCCTTTAAAGAAACGTCATTGCGCTGCTCTTGAATAACCTCACTAGGTATATATAGGACAGTGACAAGGGCAACTCAGCCAGAGATGGGACCTGCAAAGGTACATCAACACAGTTAGATTCAGGGAACACATCAAGCTGTAATTTATGCCTGGCATGTGTAACCACACAGGCCGGAGAAACTTCCTGCAATACACCAGAATTCGAACCCGACACAAACTCAGATGGATGTAATGTGCCTATTGGTGAGGCAGGAGGAGTGCCAGCCCAAACTCTACTACCAGCCAAACCATTCCCTAAAATAAGATGTATACCCTCAATAGGTAACGTTGAAAGTACACCCACAACTACCTCACCTTGAACCAGTTCACAGTCAAGAACCATCCTGTGCAAAGGTGCTGGGAACACACTCAATCCCATCCCACGACTGAGAACAAAGTCACCAGTATCTGTGTCCCCAGCGAAAGGCAACACAGAGCTAACAATGTAGGAGTTGTAGGCCCCCGTATCCCTCAAAATCTTTAATGGGATTTTTACCATACTCCCCACCAGTGATACAGACCCATCTCAAATGAAAGGAGCATAAGATGCCAAACCATCGGACTCACAAATGGGAGCTAAGCTCACCTCAGCAACTAATATTGGCATTCGTTCCCTTTGTCTTAGCCTTTAATACAGCACAATCCACCTTCCAATGACCCTTTTCATGACAATAGTTACAGACATCATCAAATGTACGATTCATCCTAATGTCAGGTGTCATATTACCGACTTTCCTCCAACTCACCATTTCCGACGGCGCATCAACGCCACTACGTCGCGGATCAAAATCAGGAGCTACATGACGCTCCCAAACACTGCTCTTATGGAGTAAGGCATACTCATCAGCTGCAACAGCGGCGTTCCCAACGGTAACAACTTCTCGCTCCGAGATGTATGTGGAAATACGTTCTGGCAGAGTATTTTTAAACTGTTCCAATATTACCAAATCACACAAGCCCTCAAAGGTGGTGACTTCAAGTGCAGTTAACCAACGCCTAAAGTGAGTTGAAAGATCTCTGGCAAAATCGGCATATGTCTGGCCTTTTCCTTTTTCCCATGACCTAAAACGTTGGCGATATGCTTCTGGCACAAGCTCATAAGCTCTAAGAACAGCTGCTTTTATTTGATCATAGCTAGAGCTATGTTCAGGATCTAAAGACGCATACGCTTCTTGTGCTTTCCCAGAAAGCACACACTGAAGCATCAGAGCACAATCACAATCAGGCCAGTTCCTGGCCTTAGCCACACGTTCAAACAACAAAAAAAATGTGTCTGGGTCTTTTTCATTAAACTGTGGCAATAAGCGCAAGTTACTCACATCAAAACGGTCAGATGATCTGGTCTGCTGCCCTCCAAAAACCTCACTTGACAATAAGCCACTTCTGATCATTGACAATCGATCTCCCTCTAAATCTATTTTTGCCTGTTCGATGCCCTGGCGAATTCTCTCCACTTCCAGCTGCTTTTTAATGTCCAATTCATGTTTCATTTTTTCATGGTCTAACTGCAACATCAACAATTCTTTCTGCTGCTCAAAGGTTAAACCATGTATCGCTGGACTCTGAGAAAAATCTGTTTTAGGTACCGACATAACTCCAGCTACTACTAACTTAGATTTAATAGCTAACTTAATGGTTTCTTTGACACGTTTGTCTCCGACCACCTCCACTGAATAATGCTCAGCAATCTGAAGCAGCTGCTCTTTTGTGCACTTATCCAGGGATTCCTGGGATGGAGCAGTAATAAATGCTTCGACTTCAGACATTTTAAACTTTCCTATGCAGCAAAACACGAAAAAACTAAATAAACAAATTTCGTTCAGTGATCAGATAGACACCGACGTTCACCCGCGTGGCCAAAGAGAACTATGCCCCAACGTGGTTCGGAGTTTCCCCACTATCTAACCAGTACAACTAACTAAGCTCCCCCCTAGTCTTCATGTGGTTAATTGTGGTGGGTACTTACGCACTAGAGACCGCTGGATCAGGAAAGCGACTGGTTAATCAGCAACCCTCCCGAAACCACGGACATGCTCCCAAGCAACAGCTTTTCCCACGTTCACCACAACACTACCCCCCAACAGCTCAACGAACCCAAAGGGGAACGTCGCTACAACCTACACGGGAAAACCTCACACCACCTGACAAGACCACACAGGCAAACCGGCCAATGTCAACCGGACCAGCTGATCACAGAACGAACCCACACGCAACAACAACTGTTTATTCAAATCCAAACAAACTAGAAAATAATAATAAAAAAAAATAATAATAATAATAAAACAAACATAGTAGGCTACTTACTTACCGACAAAGTCATCTCTAAGTGCGTGTCTCTTCTGTTATCCAAACAATCCCCGCATCTGCCCAGACAAACCAGAGAACAAAACCCACTGAGCGCGCCGCACGAGCGCTCCGAACAAAACTTACCGCCTACACACTATACAAAGCAAACAAACTGGAACACTAAGTAACAACTATAATTTTCCATAATCTTACCAAACAATCGCGGTACTAACAGGAAAATCACGGCTGGACGAGCCCCCAATTTGTCATAGCCCGGCTCAAAGGCCATGACAAATTCAAAGAGGACGCGAAAGATTGCCAAAAGTAAACATTTATTGTTAAACAATAAAACTAATAAGTAACAGCAATTTGCGCATGTTAGTCAGTAACATCAGTGATGTAAATGTGGATGAGTGACTGTTGCAAAGTTGAGTGTTGAAAAATAAAGATAACAGAACATAAGATAATCAACAACAAAACAAAGATGTGCTGCTGGCAGGAGTGAGACCGGATCAGAGAGAGCGAGAGATTCAAAAGGCCGGAGTATTTATCTTCCCACAGCATCTAGCGCAGGTGCTCCCAATCTGGCGCTGATACCTTCAAAGACAAAAGGGAAACAGTGAACTGCCCAACACCACACAGCAAAACACCCAACCCCGCATGGCCGTCACAACGGTCAGGGCCCAGTCGTGACAGTACTGTTCCAGCAGGGACAGGCTCTGCTGAAGGCCCTCAGGTGTGCGGGACAGCAGGACCAGATCATCCGCGTACAGCAGACATCTGACCTCTGACCCCTGACCCCTGGCCTGTGTGTGCTGTAGAGTGAGGCCGGGGACAGTAGAGCTCTCCAGCGCTGATGCCAGATCATTGATGTAGATGTTGAATAGAGTCGGACTCAGACTGCAGCCCTGCCTCACTCCGCGGCCCTGCTGGAAGAACGCGCTTCTGTGATTCCTGATTTTCACCGCACTTTTGCTGTTGCTGTACAGAGATTTGATAATATCAAACGTTTTCCCACCAATGCCAATTTGTAGGATTTTGTATAGTAGACCATCATGCCAAATTGAGTCGAATGCTTTTTTAAAGTCTACAAAACATGCAAATATTTTCCTTTGTTTGTCCTTGATGTTTTTGTTGATGAGTGTGTGAAGAGAATAGATGTGGTCGGATGTGCGGTGTTTTGGTAGAAAGCCAATCTGTGCTTTATTTAAAATGTTGTGTGATGAGATGTGTGAGACAATGCGTGTGTTTATGATCCTGCAGAACAGTTTTCCTAAAGCACTGCCCACACTGATGCCGCGATAACTATTAGGGTCGAATCGATCTCCTTTCTTGAATATGGGTGTGATGGGTCCTTCAGACCAGCTCTCGGGGACACTTCCGGACCAGAACACCAGATTAAAGAGTTTGGCTAGAGTTATAATCATGCTGGGACTGCTGAGTTTAAGCATTTCGTTACTAACACATGCTTTCTTTAATTTAAGATTTTTAATATGTTCTAATATTTCAGATATTGTTATAGATTTATCTAATGGATTTTGATCATTTTTAATTGTTTTCTCCAAGTCTTCTAGAGTTTTCTGTATGTTACTCTGAGGTTGGTTAAGGTCAGCTGGTGCAATTTTTCGATACAAATTTTCAAAGTAAGATTTCCAAATTGTGCCGTTCTGGAGTGACATCTCTAATTTGGGTTTTTCAAGTTTTTTATAAAGATTCCAGAAAGTGTTTTGATCGACCGAATTATCAATTTCATCAATTTTGGATTTAAAATAGTTTTCTCTTTTGTTCCACAAAAGTCTTTTGTAATTTTGCAGACAGTCTGAATAAGAAAGCCGTAATGTCTGGCTGGACGGATCTCTGTGCTTTTTGTTAGAGAGTCTCCTCAGCTCTTTCCTGAGACCGGCACATTCATCATCGAACCACACATCCTTTCTCATTCTCTGTTGGTTTGTTTGGTGTGTGCTTTGCTGTTTAATGTTAGATAGGGTCATCAATGTTTTGAATATGTAATTTAAGTTTTTTGTTGCTATATTTATTCCATTAATATCTAAAGTGAAATCGGTGGACATAAATTCATCCAGCATTTTTAATATTGTAGGACTGTTCATATTTTCTTTGAATTGATCCGAGTTGGATTGATTCCATTTAAGTTTGGGTTTCAAAGGAAACAGTTTTTCAGAATCAAGTGGAGAAGTTTTAGTTATATCACATGGGGGTTTCAGATAAAGCCAGGGCTGGACTGGGACAGAAAATCGGCCCTGGCATTTTGGTCCAGACTGGCCCACTACATATGATAATAAACACCACCCATCTTTGCACGCCCTTGAATATGTTTTTCCTACTCCTATTCATTAAATCCACTAATGAATGCCATGTAATGAGTCAGTATAAACGAGTGAGAGTTAACAGATGAAATAAGTACAAAATTGTACTTTATTAATACAATTGAACTATACTCCACAATAATGCATCCAAAAAACAAGCTATAATCTGCATTGGCATAGAAATACAAGTGTTTCTCACAGGAATTTTGGTAAAATTGTGGTAGGCGGACCTCTGTCCTTCTAGGGGGGTTCGGGGGCATGCCCCCCCTAAGAAAATTTTGTGCATGTTAATGTTAAATTCATCAATCTGGTGCAGTTTGAGGGTTCAAAATTAAAAGCTCCAACCCATATTCAGTGTGCAAATATAACAAAGAAAAAATTAAACCTATTTTAGTAACAGTGTCTGTCTATATTACACTACTACATAATTATAGTTATATGTCATGACAGTAGCCTAATAGCCATCTGTAAAACAAATGCACTGAAAAATAAAGAAAACTTTCATAATTAGTTTTGTACTAATTTCTAAACTTGAAAGAGATAAGCACATGATCTTTTATTTTGACGGAAACTGCATCAAGCTTTTATTTTGGCGGAAAACATGGATAAAACGCGTCTCATTAAACTTCTAGTAAATTTCTGTAATCGTCAACTATGCAGATGTGGAAATAATGCGTAACTGGGTTATGGGTTCCTACACTCTTAGCCAAAGTGTTTTGAAAGTAGTTCTGCTTACCGCGGACTCTACACTTTCTCATCTCTCTCCTGATCCTCCTTACTATCCTCCTCATCAGCCACTGGATGTTTTCTGCAGCTGGTCCTGTTGCTGCATTAAACATATTTTGACACATTTTACAGCGTCTGCTATTTCTATTACACGCTATTTCTCTGCACATTCCTTGCGTTTCTTCTCCATCTCTCAGACTATTTTGACAGATACACACTTGACACTGCACGCTCACTCAAAGCCCAAAGGGGGAGGTGTTTAAAGATGTGATTGGGCCAGCCCAGTGTCAATCAAGAAAGCAACCAATGGGCCGCTGATCTTCGCGTTTCATGGGCCGGTCTGTCAGTGGGAAAAAAAACTGACACTTACTTTTTTTGACCAATGCATTACACCGGCACTAACCCAGCGCCGTCAATTAAACAAAACAAAACGAATGGGCCGCCGATATACGAGTTTTATGGGCCGCTAAAAAAAACAAAAAAAAGTATGAGATGTATCGGCCCAAAAAGCACGTCGGCCCACCGGGCATTTGCCCGGTATGCCAGATTACCAGTCCAGCCCTGGATAAAGCACAGTTTGGCAGTGATCAGAGATCGGGAGCTGAGGTCTGACTGTGAAGGCATTAATAAAGCTTGGGTCAATATCTGTTATTGAATAATCAACCACACTGGTTCCTAATCTGGAGCAGTAAGTGAATCTACCAAATGTATCTCCACGAGTCCTGCCATTGATGATGTAGAGACCTAAACCTTTACAGAGTTTTAACATTTGTTTTCCATTAATATTTACTGAGTTATCATAGCTGTTTCTCTGTGTGATATTCAATGAGGAATGAAACGTGGTGTCATTGAGGATGTGGTCATTATCTACAATATTTACATAATCAATTTCTCGCCCTGTTCTGGCGTTTAAGTCTCCGCAGACGAGGACATTTCCTCTGGACTGAAAGTGTAAGATGTCAGTCTGTAATGTTGGAAAGCTTTGCTCTTCGTAATAGGGAGAGTCGTGCGGTGGGATATAGATGGCACAGAGGTAAAGATTGGACTGTGATATGATGGATTTCATTTCAAGCCAAACAGAAGATTTTCCACTCTTAGCAATTTTAATCGAATGTTTTAGATCATCTTTGTGCCATATAAGTATTCCACCAGAGTCTCGGCCACATTTTATTTTAGAATTTTTTGATGAAGGAACTATAATTTCCTTGTATCCTATTGGACACTGTAAAGTCTCATTACTACGACACCACGTCTCATGAAAGATACAGATGTCCATATCAGTTACACTGCTGAGTAAGTCTTGGTCTGCAGTCTTATTACCAAACGTAGAAGAGCGCAGACCTTGTATATTCCAACAACTGATTTTAAAAGATTTCATGAGTAGGTTCTTCTATAATGTGTGTGTGTATATATATGTGTGTGTGTGTGTGTTATGCAGGTTATGTCCTCAGTCTGGAGCAGATGATGTTCAGCAGATGTCTTATCTGGTTGAGTTCAGCGGCTGCTCTCTCTCTCTCTCTCTCTCTCTCTCTCTCTCTCTCTCTCTCTCTCTCTCTCTCTCTCTCTCTCTCTCTCTCTCTCTCTCTCTCTCTCTCTCTCTCTGGTGTATGCTGGGAGTGTGTGAGGAGCTTGAGTGTTTGTGTGGGAGCGAATGCGTTTTCTTTCATCGTGCTTCATCTAATTTTTTGTTTTTTTTGTTTTTCCCTTCGGGTTTTTTCTTTTCTAGTTTTAGGCAGAGGATAGAGTACGAAAAGGCGCGGGTTTTAAACCGCGTGCGTCAGATAGACGCCGGTATGGAGTCTGTTCCCGGGTCAGCTCTATCACTCCGGCATGGTTGCAGGTGTGTGCCGGAGCCTGGAGTGACTGTGGAAGATCTGCTCGTAGTAATTGGTGAGCAGATCGGTTTCGATAATATAGTGTCGGCATCACGAATGAATAAAGCGATTGTGGTATTTTTGAAATCTGAACCGCTGGTAAATCAGTTGACTGTGAGCGGGTTATGGGTTAAGGAAACATTTGTTGCTATTAGCCCATTATCCGCCCCGGCAACCAAAATCACGATATCAAACGCGCCTCCGTTCGTATCGAATGACGCAATTATTAAAGAGTTGCAGAGGTTCGGAAAGATCGCGAGTCCCGTTAAAATGATTCCCCTCGGGTGTAAAAATGTGGCACTCAAACATGTACTCTCTTTTAGACGTCAGCTCTATATGTTTCTTACTTCACCTACGCGTACTCTTGAAGTTTCCTTCCGTGTGAATCACGGAGAAAACTCGTTTATGATTTATGCGAGCACTGAGAGTTTGAAGTGTTTCGAGTGCGGTGAGTTGGGCCATAAACGTTTCACGTGTCCACATCGAGATGAGCAAAGGCCGTCCACATCTAGAGATGATACTGGAGTTAATGTTGAACATCATAATAATGCTGTAGTAGAGCAGAGGAGTGTGGAACAAGATGAAGGAGTGACAGAGGAGGTGAAAAGACAAGAGGAGGTGAGTGCCAATGCTGTGGATGATAATGATGCTATTGTACAGGTTGGCTCACAGAATGTTGCTGATTCTGATATGATTGAGATGAAAGAGGGAAGAAAAGGAGGCTTAGAGGAGTTAGTGGATGAGGGAGCTCAGGCTGGAGGATCAGAGGAGAACATTGCTGATGAGGTAGAGGAGTGTTCACAGATTACTGATGATGGTATGAGAGAGGGTGAGCAGTGGTCAGATGGAGAGGCTGATAATGATCTTTACACTGTTGAAGAGATTAATGCTTTCTTAGATAAGACAAAAGGAAAATCTGGGGTTGAAGTTGATAATTTTTTCCCTGATATTGAAAAGTTTGTTAATTCTGTAATGAAGATAAGAAAAACGAGTAGTTATGAAGAAATCTCACAACAAAAGAGGTTCCGTCTAAAAAAACATTTAACTGTTATAAGACAAAATAAGAAAATAGAAAGAGAAAGAACAACGAAGGGAACAACAAAATTATTATGATGACTTTTAACTTTGTTTCTCTTTTCTGCTTTTTTCTCCTCTTCTCTTTAATGGAGTGTTTGCGGGTGGGATCCCTTAATATCAATGGGATGCGAGATGGGAGGAAGAATGTGATATTATCAGAAATGATTAAATTGAAGGATTTAAGTGTTACTTTCCTACAAGAGACCCATAGTACTCATAGCAATGAGGTTGATTGGGGATTATGGTGGAAAGGAGACTATGTTTTGAGTCATGGGACTAATCTAAGTGCTGGTGTAGCTGTTCTTTTTTCCCCTTCTGTTAAAGCCAACATTCTTTCAAAAAATGAAGTGGAGCCAGGAGGAAGGTGTCTAATAGTAAAGGCAGAAATTAGTAATTTAATTTTTTTGTTTGTGAATATCTATGCTCCTAATGTTGGAGCGGAACGCTTAACTTTTTTCACCAGGTTAGAAAGTATAATAAAGGAAGAAAAAGATGATGTTTTTATTGTTGTTGGAGGAGACTGGAACTGTACTCTTGATTTTACACTAGACAGAAATGGGGAGGAGCCTCATGCAGTGTCAGCCTCCTGTTTAGCTGGTGTTGTACAAAAGTTACGTTTATTAGATGTGTGGAGAGAACATAATCCCCTTACAAAGCAATATACATGGGTGAGAGTTTGTAATGGAAATATTTCTGCTGCTCGTTTGGATCGTTTTTATTTGTCTCTCAATATGAGAAATAGAGTTGTCAATGTAAATATCATTCCCAATGCTATTTCTGATCATAAATTCATTACTGTTGCAGTTGCTTTGACTGAAAATACACATAAAAGTTGTTATTGGCATTTTAATACAAACTTTTGGAAGATAAATATTTTTGTGAAACTTTTAATTTGTTTTGGGAGACCTGGAAAACAGAAAAAAGTCTTTTTGAAAGCATTATACAGTGGTGGGAGGTCGGGGAAAGTGCATATAAGAGATTTTTGCCAAAAATATACATCTTATTCCTCTTTTCAATTAAGAAAAACTTTGGAGTGGCTGGAAAGAGAGATTTGTGATATTGAAAAAAAATGATGACTGATAATGATGCTGTTAATCTAAAAGAGCTGTGGACTGAGAAAAAAAATCAAATAAGCTCAATTTTAAATGAAAGAGTTAAAGGAGCTCTCATAAGAAGCCGTTTTCAGACTGTAAAAGACATGGATGCTCCTACTACCTACTTCTTTAGTCTGGAGCGTAAGAAGAGCCAACAAAAACTGATGTACTCGCTGAAGGATGACAATGGACATGTGACCTCAGATCCGCGGGAGATGCGTAGACTTGCGGTGTCTTTTTACTCAAGATTGTACTCTGCTGAAAGCTCAGATGAACACTGCAGGAATGAGCTTGCTAAAGGATCTTCCTGTTCTAACTGAAGAACACAAGGCTTCTCTAGAGACTGAGCTTACCTTCGATGAAGTTACCGCGGCCGTAAAGGGTCTCTCTTCAGGCCGTACTCCAGGACTCGATGGACTTCCTGGTGAATTCTATAAATTTTTTTGGGATATTATTGGTGAGGATTTTTTTTGAAATATTGCAAAAATGTTTTCTTGAAGGAATTCTTCCAACAAGTTGTCAACGTGCTGTTTTATCGTTGCTCCCTAAAAAGGGTGATTTGACACTTTTAAAGAACTGGAGGCCAGTAGCGATTTTATGCTCTGAATACAAGATACTGTCTAAGTGTTTGGCAAATAGACTGAATTTGGTGCTACAAGAAATTGTGCATAAGGATCAATCTTATTGTATAAAAAATAGATCCATTACAGATAATCTTCACCTAATACGGGATGTCTTTGATTTTACTCGTTGTAATGATGTTAATGTAGGTTTGCTATCTTTGGATCAAGAAAAGGCTTTCGATAGGGGTTGACCATGTTTTTTCTTTTTGATACTTTGAAGGCTTTTGGTTTTGGGGATGGTTTTATTTCAAAAATTAAACTCTTATATACTGAGGCAAAATGTATGATTAAAATGGCTGGTGGCTTGAGTATCCCTATAAGTGTGGAAAGAGGAATCAGACAGGGCTGTCCTCTCTCGGGTCAACTGTACAGTATTGTAATCGAACCTTTTCTGTGTAAGTTGAGGAAAGAGTTAATGGGTCTAAAGGTTGACACTGTATTCTCTAATATTAAACTTTCCGCATACGCTGATGATGTCACTGTTATAATCCGGGAACAAAATGATATTCAGATACTTAAGGGGGCCTTAGAGTGTTATGGAAAAGCCTCCTCAGCAGTTGTAAATTGGGGTAAATGTGAGGCTTTGTGGTGTGGAAAGGATTTTAAAGGTCCAGTACTTCCTGGTGGCTTACAGTGGGGAAGAGCAGGCTTTAAATACTTAGGGGTATTTATAGGGACAGAAGAGTACAAAAGGAAAAATTGGGAGGGCCTAGTGGAGAAAGTGTGTGCTCGGTTGTCTAACTGGAAATGGTTGCTACCCCAGCTATCCTACAGGGGGAGGGCACTGGTTTGTAACAACCTAGTTGCATCTTCGTTATGGCACAAAATGGCAATACTTGAACCTCCTGAAGAGCTGGTGAGAGAAATTCAGCAGCGACTGGTGGAGTTTTTTTGGACAGGATATCATTGGTTGAAGGCGGCGGTTCTTTATCTCCCCACACATGAAGGAGGCCAGGGGCTGATCGATGTCTCGTCTAGAATAAAGGCCTTCAGAATCCAGACGGCACGGAGACTGCTGTATGGAGAAGAGGTGAGCTGGGCTGGAGTTGCCTGTGCCCTTCTGAGGAGAGCGGGAAACATGGGTCTAGACCGTCATCTTTTCCTTATGGAAATTAACAAACTGGACCTTTCTGGACTGAGTTCTTTTTATAGATCGATTTTAAGATCATGGACACTTTTTCGTTTTTCACGGAGTGGAAACGGGACGCAGAAATTATGGCTGACAGAAGAACCGCTATTGTTTAATCTAGAATTAGATTTGGACATTTTTAAATCAGACACCCTCAGAAAAGCCATGTGGGAAGCAAAAATTGCAAAGATTGGACATTTAATGGAAAGACAAGAATGGATAACTGCTGAAAGTTTGGCTGTTAAATTGGGACTAAGATCAATCAGACTGGCACAGAAAGTGTTGGATCGGATTGTAGAGTCTCTGCCACAGGACTACAGACTGGCACTAGAAACCTTTGAAGAGGAGGTGGACAAATGTGTGTTTCCGGAGCTGAGTGTCTCTGCTGAGACTGGGACATGGCAAGAAAAGGAGGGTTGCTTGCTATCTTTTAAGACACCACAGCTGGTTCTGTTTCGAGATGCTGGAAAGAAAGACATTTATACCTTGTGTGTTAAAATACGGCACCTAAAGTCACTTGAGAGTGTCAAAGAGTCGAAATGGCAGGAGATGTTTGGGCTGGGCGCTTCCCCTAAAGGTAGCTGGCGGTCCGTGTACAAACCCCCCCTTGAGAAGCGATCTGGAGATCTGCAGTGGAGAATTGTGCACGGGATTATAGCTACGAACAGACACAGAGCACACTTTGACCCACAGGCGGGGAGGGGGTGTCCTTTATGTGGAGAGGAGGAAACAGTTTTTCATTTGTTTTTAGAATGTGTAAGGCTTCAGCCACTGTTTAATAGATTGGAAGAGTGGTGTAATATTCTGGGGGAGTTTTTTACACCGATTTTTTTCATTTATGGACCAAAATATAAAAGTAATAGAAAGGAAGTTCATGTATTGATTAATTTTTTATTTGGGCAGGCAAAATTGGCCATATGGTTGTCACGGAAAAAACTGTTGAGTGGTGATGCATCAACTGATGTGGTGTCCATTTTTAAGGGTTTACTAAATTCTCGCATTAAAATTGAATTTACTTTCTATAAATTGGTCAGAGATATGGAAAGGTTTAAATATAAATGGGGAATAAATCAATGCATTTGTGATGTTGATAATGATGGCTGCTTGGAATTGTATATTTAAGTGTATCTCTGTTTGAAAAGATTTGAAAGAGTTATTTATTTAGTTTTTAATCTAACCCTGGAAAATTTGTTAATGTAAAAATTGCATTTTTGTAAAAAAAATTTTTTTTTTGTAAATAAATAGACCCCTTAAAAGTCAAAAGTCTCTCTCTCTCTCTCTCTCTCTCTCTCTCTCTCTCCCTCTCTCTCTCTCTCTCTCTCTCTCCCTCTCTCTCTCCTCTCTCTCTCTCACCTCTCTCTCTCTCTCTCTCTCTCTCTCTCTCCCCTCTCTCCTCTCTCTCTCTCTCTCTCTCTCTCTCTCTCTCTCTCTCTCTCTCCCTCTCTCTCTCTCTCTCTCTCTCTCCTCTCTCTCTCTCTCTCGATAGGCTAATGGCCCGTTCACAGCAAGGACGATAACTATAAAGATAACGATAAAGATATAGTTCTAAAAATCGTTTTCAATATTAAAGAATAGCAGAGTCCACACCACAGCTATAACGATTATATCATCGGAACCACTTTCAGAACGATTGTATCCAGCGGATGAACAATAAAACAATGACAGCCAATCAGAATCCATCCTGCTGCAATGAGCTCGATAATTCAAAGTAACAGACAACACGCTTACAATAAACAGGACGATACAGTCCACTGGTGTGGACTCCAATATAGGAATCTTTATAGTTATTGTTCTTGGTGTGAACGGCCCTTAATTCATTCAAAGAAATGTTATAATTCATAGATAATAAATGTAACCTTACTGCACTACAGTATCTCTGCGTCTGATTTAAAGCGGAGTAGAATTCCTCTGTAAGTGCTTTGCTGTAAACATGATCATGTCCCAGTTACGAACGTCGGGTCATGTGACTCACCGCTGCCCCTCGGGGTTCGCGCCAGCCATTTCCCCTCAGGGTTGTTGTTGACGCGGATGATCTCCACGTTCTCCCCCTGTCGCACCGTCAGGTCATTCTTGCCCCCCTGCCAGTCCTCTCGCACACGAGCCGTGTGTATCGCCTCGATAGGCCCATTCAGCTGTGTGACCAAACACCAGTGTGAACACGCTAATGCCAAAACGCACATAAACACGTTCGTGACATCGCTTTTTAGCTTCAACACAGACACAATTGTTACCTTAAATTTCTTTCTATACTCGTTTTCCCGCTTCTGCTTTTCCTTCAGTTCTTTCTTGTCCAGCTCTACCTTTTTATTCTCTTTTGAGACTCTCCTCTCAGCAGGGACAGGTCTGCAACATATAGAAATATGGTTCAAATTAAAGGAAGAGTTCAAACCAAATTCACTTCCGGTCTTCAGTGGAACACAAAAGGAGAAGTTCTGAAGAATGTTCAAGCTACTCTTTTAAGAGCCTGACAGTCAAGCTCTGTGTGCCTTCATTTTGTTGGAAAGAGTAATTTCATGAGGGGGAGTGAATTAAGTTAGAGTAAAGAATAATGTTAATTTTAGGGTGAACATTTCTTCTGAAGGTTATAATTGAAGACTTCTGCAGTCTGAGGCTGTAAGAACATTCGGATGTCACATAACAAGATCTTTATTTATAGATTATAGATTTCTTGTACTAAAAGTTTTGCATTACCATCTTATACCCTTACAATTAAAGGGTTAGGCTACTGTACCTTTTAGATTTCTATACAGGGATGCACTAATATTCAAATTGAGGCCGATACCAATATAAGCCAGTGGTTATTTTCATCTTAAGGTCAATAAGATAAACAAATAAACCATGGTTTGAAATACACTACAGTTAAAAAAAATCAACTCTCATGTTTCAACTCTGCGTTTATTTGATTACAAATGCAGTAAAATAGTAATATTTTGAAATTTTATTACAATTTAAAATAACTGTTTCTATTTTAATATATTTTGAAGTCAAATGTATTCCTGTGAAGCAAAGGTGAATTTTCAGCATTATTACAGTGTCACATGATCCTTCAGAAATCATTCAAATATGCTGATTTCTTGTTTTTATAAAACATTTCTCGCTATTATCAATTTTGAAAAAAAGATTATTATTATGCTTATTTATTTATTTATTGGTGGAAACTGATGAAAAAATTCAGGATTCTTTGAAGAATTTAAAAGTTAGGTGACAGCAAATGTTGTTTAAACAGAGGAAACTAGCATCAATATCCAAGACTTTTCTAATATTCACCAATATCAGATAAGGTATCAATATATCATGAATTCAAGCGGTGCAAATTTACATTTACATTTTAATCCTTTAGCAGACGCTTTTATTCAAAGCGACTTACAAATGATGAGAGCAATAGAACTAGTTAAACCAACAACAGGGAAACAATATGCAAGTGCTGGGACCAGTCCCAGTTAGTCCAGCACAGTACACGGGGGATTTTATTTTGAAATAAATAAAAAATAAACAGATATACAGAATAGAATAGTAAGTGTTAGTATTAATGGATCAAGTGATGGCTCAGCGGCTCGGGTCGAGTCAGGCCGGGAGCAGTTAAGGCAATCTCTGGCTAAGCTGAGGTGGTTTTCGCCTCTTCGGGATGATCGCACCACAAGGCTAGAGGCTTCTACACGCCACGCACGTCTGAGTTTAGGGTTAGGGGTGCATTTTAATGTGTTCATGTTTGTGGCATCACAATAATTATGAACAAGCTGTTTTTGCAGTTCAGTTTCAGTAATGGTCTGGGTGGAGTGGGAGGGATCTTTGTGTCGTAAATGTTTTGTAAATGCATGACTTACATGTCTGGGTCTTCATAGATATCTTGATCGCTGTCCTACAATACAAAAGAATAGCATATTAGAGCACATGACTGCACTACGGCTCTGTAACCACAGCACACGGCGAGGCTTGTTCATCCTCGCGTTCACTCGTTCTGACACACACACACACGCAAAAATAACCCACCTGGTGCTGGGAAGGGTCAGTCCACGAGTCTGCAACACGAGGAGACAGATAAGCTGGATTGGTGAATGTATTTTTTTATAGAAATAATTCTGTAATTATCTGCTTCACATAGTAAAGAAATAAATACTGAAACTTGACAATACAATAAACACTTATTATATTTTGCCCACACAGTGCTAGGGTGTTGTGAATGGTTACCAGGGCACTGCTTTGTGGTTTTTTAGCCCGTTGCTATGTGGTTTCTAGGTGAGTTTAAAGAGCCCACCCTCGAGTCTCTCTGGTAATCTGATCTCCAGATACGGCTCGGGTCACTCAATGTAAATCCATGAGATTCTTTCTTCTGCTTTATTGCCAACCAAGCAAAATTCATAAGAATATATTCACGTTTACCTCTTGGCTTGGGGGGCGGGGGAGGGGGGGGTGGGAGTGCGCTGATGTCATCATACGTCTCCTGCACATCTCTGATCCAGACAACATGAGAGTTAGATCAGACACTTACCCAATCAGACTCACTGACAACAAACACACTCACTAATGGCAATACAGTGGGATAAAAACAACCCATAAACATAATGCTTTTCTGAGCCGGTTTCATAAGAATCTACATAGAGTCAGGAAATGCCACAGAGCGTGCTTTACACCCACATACTTCCAGGATGAAAGATCGCACTGTAAGATGCACGCATACAGCGACACAATAAAACTGAAGGTGTTGTGCAATTCAGAATTATTGTCTCTTTATACTTCAGAGACACTGATATGGAAAACTGTACACCTCAGAGATATATTCCACATTTGCTACAGTTTGCTTTCCCTTGTCTTCCGAACAGGCAATCTAGACATACTGAACAACAGAGATCACTCACGCTTCTGCAAACGATGGCGTCCACTGGCTGGGTTTATTTGGGGGTCTTGCTGGTCCTGATCAAACACAAATAAATCAAGTAAAACAGCTTTTCTGTTAAAACTCATTCAACACAAAGTCTTGATTAACGTGTGATGGAAAAAGTCTATGAACAATAACTATCATTATAAATTCCTGTACTAGATCATAGGTACAATGACCAATAAATGCAAATATTTATTGATGAGTGAGGTGTTTTTATTACTGATTTGTATGTGTATGCAATAAAAGTTTGAAAAGGCATTCACATTGGCTCCTACCTTTCAAACATTGTGATTCCATCGGTCTTTTGGGAAGAACAACGGGGGCCGTTTTTTTCCGAAAGTGATCCAGGTTTACCGACGGAGGCCGCTTCGGTTTGGCCGGTCGCGGCCCGACGATGGGAAGCGGCTTCCTCAGCGGCACGACCTCCGAGATGCTCCTGTGGGCCGGCAGTGGCGGTCGGAAAGTAGAAGGCGCTTTCATGTCGCTCTGCTGTTTCAGGATCTTGCTCTGAAGAAGCTCTCCTGTCAGTCTGACTCTGCTCGGCACATGGACCTCCGCAGGGGCCGGTGCGGGACTCTCCTGGGCTCCCACACGATGAGCGGGAGGAGGTCTTGGAAACACTCCTTGAGGGCCCGAGGGAAACATCTTTGGTTCACTGAAAGAGTTCAGAGGCACGATTGCTCTCGGAGGCACAGCTGAAGCCTTGCTTTGGAGCACTCCATTGGTGAAAGACTCCGGCAGCGCCGCCGCGTGAGCTCTGAGGGCGGAAACACCTCCGGATCCGGCCGTCTCTAACTGGGCGTGAAATTTGGCCCGGAGGGCTTTGACACCCACATTTTCCTCCTATAAAGAAAATTGAATTAATTCTCATTTGAGAATGTAAAACAATTCAAGTTCCCTTTTGACTTAAAGACGTAAAAACCTGTTACCAGTTTGTTCCTTTACTTTATATGGTGATAAATGTAACAGATCTAATGAGATGTGAAATATAGTCAACTCATCCTATAATTTACACTGAAAAAACATACATTGACTTTTTCCTGAATTTCTGTGTGCTCACATTTGATGAATTTTCATTCAAATAGTTTTTTAAATGGACATTAGGGTTTCTTGTTAAATGAATGTTTATTGCATTATTTTAGTGTCATATAGCCTGTTACCATGATGGTGTTTTGCATTTGTGTGCATGACTGTGCAACTCGTATACATTAACTTCTGTACCTTAACTTGTAGAGGAGCTTGTGTTTAAAGGTGGTTGTCAGTGTATTATAAAGGTAAAAGTGTTACTTTATGAAAAAAGTTTAAAAAAAGTGCACTTATGAAAATCAAAAGAAATATATCCTGTTCAATCAGTTATTTACGGAAGCGTATTGCATTCACTTGAGGAAAAAAAATCTACTCTGTTTTTCTGAATTAAGGAGTTACTATCTCAGAATTATGAGATAATTTTTCATGAAAAAAAGTTTTTGCTCTGTTTTTCTGAATTAACGAGTTAATTATCTCAGAAATATGAGATACATTTTTTCTTGAAAAAAATGTTTCACTCTGTTTTTATGAATTAATGAGTTACTCATAATTTTGAGATAATTAAGTCATTAATTCAGAAAAACAGAGTAAAAACTTTTTTCCATGAAAAATTATCTTGTAATTCTGAGATAATTAACTCGTTAATTTAGAAAAACAGAGTAGATTTTTTTCCTCAAGTGAATGCAATACGCTTCCGTAGTTATTAAATAAGTAGCAGGTCAACCCTACGAATATAATGACCATTCTGAGTTAATCATTTGCTTTTGTGACGTTAGGCTGAAATGTTGTGTTTCTGCCGAGAGGAACTAGGACAGCCATGACACACTGGCGGCTTCTGTCACAGAAACATCCATATAAACAGCATCTGACCTTGTGGGCGCTTCACCACACAATATTAACACGTGTGAGATGGAAAAAGCTGTTTGCATGCAGGTGTGAGCTTTCAAAACACTGCTCTCCGTCTCACTTCAAACAGTTAAAGGAATCTTATAGGTTTAGTTTTGGACTAGAGAAAATGATTTTAACTAGAAATAATTCACTGTGATACGTCATCAACTGAGGCATGAGTCACTGAAAACCCCATACGAACTGACTAGCATTAATTCACTGATGAGGCAAGGCATTGCACAGCTAAATTTTCTTTTCTTTTACTTTTTAAATATACAGTCTTGGTCTTGTTTATCTTCAAAATCTCAGAATATCAAAAATGACATTCATTCACATATTCCTTTTACTTTTCAGTCTCCCCAATCCAACCATCCAGCTCCGTTCTATGAAATCCCCACTTTACAAGAACCAATCAATTCCCGACTGATAAACTCAAACCTCATCCTTGGCCTCATTTAACGTTGCTCAGCGAAATCCAGTAGCAAAGGTAAAAATGTCATAATAAAGATTTTGCATTAGGTTTTTTTATGCAAATTTTCCTAATGCTACTTGGTTTGAAATCGACTTCTGAGTGAGCCGTACTTCACCCATCACTGCATTATTGATAGTGGACAACTGGAAATGTTGCTAACGTGACCAAGCCTTGATCTGAATACTTGAAAGTCCTGTTTCACTCAGATTACTGAAGAAAATAAATGTTCCAAACAGCATTTCAGGTTCACCTTTGTTAACACCACCAAAAATAAGAAGACTTCCATTGTAAGCGCATTAATACAATCACGTTCTTTGATTTGCATCTTTGTTGTCCTAATAAACTGAGGGAGAAGTCGACATAATTTTCTGTGGCAATTAAAAGTAAGGGTTAATGCCCGACGAGGTGTCCATTGTCAAGTTTTAATGGACGACACAAAGGTAGGCATAGTTATTTTTTTATTACACATAAAACAATTAATCAAACAACAATCAAAAAAAAAAAAAAACAACTAGCTGCTAGTTCTGCGCTCCAGCGATTTGCGCTTATAGAGGGCAATACATTAATCAGATCAATCTCCGTTTTATTTACATTTTTTCTTTCTTCAGCAGCATCCCAGTCGTCAAAGTTGTCTTATTCTCCATAAATGTTAAAAGAAATAACTAAGTCGCTCATTGTTGTATTAGTAGGCTATGTAGCAACTAACGTTAGATGTTTGTTTTGATAGCCGGCCTGTTGCTATGGTTACTCACAGCTGTTGTAGGCAGCGCATTTATTGATTAATTTCGAACGGTAAACAGTCAGTTTCACCAGAACTACTTTACTAAGGTGTCCTCTATCACTTTTTAACGGACACCCTGCAGCCAATCAGAATCGAGTATTCACCCAGACCATGGTATAATCGACAATAAGCCACAGATGCTGTCCATAGTTTAACTTGTAATGAACCCGAAACCTTCAGCTCAGAGGACTTTATTTCAATAGAATGCATTGTTGTTTGTTTGGTCAAAATCAGTAGAGGAAGGCCGAAGCTTTAGCAGAAGTGTGCCATCTCTGTGGTGTTAGCAGAGCGGACCATCATAGACCTCAGACCACACACTGTCAGCATCTTCTACCCTCATTTAGACTGGGCAGGGAATGCTTCTGATTTGTCCTTATACAGTCTTTAAATGGTGAGTCCATACATTTGATGCATCTGCTAACCTGCTAATTCTATGCAAGTTCACGACATCAAACGTTGCGGGGAAGATAATGAACTGTCATGAAGTGAGCAGCAGATTCAGAACAAAAGTGAGCACAGGAAGCGTCTTCAACCACACACCTTTGCAGAGCACTTCACTCAACACTGGTTGCTATAGAAACAGCAGCCCATAGTGAGCCTTCAGCTGCTGAACACAACTCGAGTCAATGACAAAAGAAAAACGAAAGCTTTGTCTAATCTGTTCTAGCCACAGCCATTGTCATTCACTCGCCCTTTAAAATCACACTGTACTATTCTTAATATTCACACTGTTATATTATAGGGGAAAGGAAGTCATCAACTGAGGCATGATGAGTTTATTATCAAAATCTAGTTTTACGAATCAGTCTTTGAAAACCCCATACGAACTGACCACTAATCAGAATATCTCTATAGTGCTTGCCCAGCGTTTGATTAACTACAACAATCACTTATTTCAGTCCAAAATTCAATAATTCAATATATGTGTGTGTGTGTGTGTGTGTGTGTGTTCATGTTTTTTCTATCCCGGTGGGGACAACCTGAACACACACTGATTCAGCGGGACTCGTGTCACTGTGGGGACCTAAATTGAGGAAACAAGCTTATAAATCATACAGAATTAGTTTTTTTTTAATGTAAAAATGTAGCATGTTTTCTGTAATGAGTCGAGTAGCGTTAGTGTAAGAGGAGAGAATATACAGTTATACAGCATAAAAACCATTACGTCTGTGGAGAGTCCCCACAAAGATAGTGAACCAGAAGTGTGTGTGTGTGTGCGTGTTTATCTATTATAATAGGCATACATTATAATCATATACAAGTGATCAAGTGCAGAGTGTGACATTTAAGGATATGGAAGTTTTCCACGTGCATTGAACCGCTTTTTACTGTCTCCTTATCATTTTGAAAGGACATTGAAAAGTTGCTAAAGATATACCGTGTGGAAAAAGAAAGAATTACATTACCTCAGGGTTAGGAACTATCTTATGGAATAAAGAAACATGATTAGAGTGTCCTCAGTATTTAGGGGTCTCGGCTGCTGATGACGATGATGAACAAACACACTGGAGTACAGATCACTGTGTGGCAGCCTTTATACAACCTGCTGTTTATTTTTTATCTAAATAATAATAATAGCCTAATAACAATAGAAATAATAACTTATAGCCTAACCTGAGCCGTGACTGTTTAGATTTGTCAATTTTATGATAGGCTATCAGCATCCGAATCAACTAAACATTTCATCAGGAATGATTATATGGAGCATATAGAAAACGCTCATTTATAGTAGTTTCACTAGAAAGAAGACCAAGGTGTCCTTACCATGTGTTTTATCTCCAAAGTTTCATGTCATGTGAGTACGGCTGAACTGAGGCAGACTGCAGTTTCCTGAAGCGGAGAAGACAGATCAAACACACTCGTTACAGCAGGAAGTCAAATAGAAATGAATGAAGACAAATCCACTGGGCTACTGCATTTACATACACGCCTATCTACGGCTCACATGAGGCTCAGACGCATTTAAACATAAAACATGTCTTTACATTTACCAATAAAAAAATTAGGAATATTGTCACCGTTACAAAAAACAAGTATACTTTAAGTTAATTTTAAGTACAGTTGAATAATATATTTTAATTATACTAATATTAATGTAATTGAAGTATACTTGTAAGTTCAATACTACTTGGGACTAAATTGGCCCACTTTGTATAAAAGTATACTTAAGTGTAATAGTAGTAAACTTAACTAGTTTACAACAATGTTTTTCATTTGTACTGCAACTATACTACAAGTGAACTTATCGGTACTGATAGTTTACTAGTCAAATACTTGTTTTATGAAAGTATAGCTTGAAGTATACTCTCAGTAAACTACTAGTTTAGTAGTTTTATACTGCTAATGTACTTGCAAGTTAACATTACATCATACTTATAGTTTATATTTTATTTTTGCACTTTATGTATACTATGTTCCTATTTAGGTATTATTTTTTATACTTGAAATATACATTTAACTCTTTCCATTTTAAAAACATTTTTATTCCAGCATTTATTCGTGCATCAACACTTGTATGTGGTTGAGTTTCGTTAAAAAAGCAACATTTTAAACAAAAGGCTGAGCAAATCGCATTTTCCAGACCTCGTCCGGATGGGACCAGAGCACAGGTGTAGTGGACCGAGTCCATCGACGCTTCTTGGGTTCAACATTTCATTCGGTAACGTTAGGCAGTTTTGAACTTATGTGCTGTGTAATGTCTGATGAGCGATAGCGTTATTTACATTTGCGGAAGCAATCTTCCATCGCCTGTTTCTGCTTCTTCTTCACCTGTGTTGTTTTGATCAGGAGATTCAGTCCTCTTTCAGGAGATGTGTGATAGCGCCACTGATCTATATAATGTCATTCTATATAGATCAGTGGATAGCGCCCCCTGCCGTGTAAAAGCGGAAACACGGATGGCCGGAACTTCCGGTCAGGGGTTTGAAGTAAATTCCAGAGACGGTAAATTGGTCAATTCCTACCAGTGGACTATAATAGCCTACCCTACTCACACATTCAGATACTCCGAATTGGGAATACATCTGTTTTATTTATTTATAAGTCAATATTTTCAAACAATATTATAAGTCAACATAAGTCGATATAAGACAGTAGGCTATGTAAACTATGTGAAAAGTATTTAATAGGCTACTCAAGCAAAAGAGTAAACTACAAGCTTAGTATACTTGATTCTCGACCAAAAGACAAGTATTTCTGTCTAAGTGCATACGTGCAATGTTAAGTATATTTTTGAGAAGTTGCTACATGAAGTAGCCTATATATCTGAGAAGTACAGAAAAAGTACTTGAGAGTTATTTTTAGTTTTAAAGAAGTGTACAAATAGCACACTTGAATAAACGTCTTTTTCGTAAGGACATGTAGGAACGTACAGAGTCACTAGTTTATTGATGGCCTATGGTTTATTTTAATCTGAATATTTTACTATAATTTTTTAAGTATAAATAAAGGAAAACAAATATTGCCTTCGACTCGCATCGATTTGATTGAATTAAAGAAGTGCTGACGTTGACAGTGCAGTTCTCTCCTATCGCCACTGATGTTGAGCTTTATCTCCCTCTGTCGGTCACACAAGTGGAATAACCCAAGAGTGGATTTGATCAACACAGTCTTTTTATTCTCTTAAACCTAACAAAAATACTGATAAAAAAGTAATGAAGAACAGTTTTGGAATCGGATCGTGAGGTGCCTAAAGATTCCCACCCCTAATACACACACACACACACACACACATTTTACGGAAGGACTTATCCTATATATCCTGAGACATAAACATAAATGTGGCCAATAACAAACAATAAACAAAAAAAACAAAAAAACTAAAACAAAAAAAACAATGCAAACACAACTACTAATATAATGCTATCTGTTAACCATTCAACATAATTATTCATTTTAGCCTGTATAAAGCAACTTGAATTTGTAACTTGTTTTTTACATAACTACATTTGAGAATGCTAACTCAAACCCCAGAATATGTCATTCTTTGTATGATATTTTAAACAGTGTAGCTAATATGCCATCCATTACAAACAAAAGGGACAGTGCTATTTGTGTGTTTTAATGTTCTGCCTACAGTGGCGTTCACACGGCCAAACCCACATTAAAACTGTGTGGTTCAATGAAATCGACTTAGTAACAAACAGTTTCAAGATTCTGCTTCACAAAGCACTAAACAAATATGACAGCAAGCCTTTATCAATTAATCTTCTTTATTTTCACATTTAAAAATAAGTCATCTTATAACCTTTAAGTTTTCAAGAAAAAAATGCAACATTAACCGTACCAAGGCATCTTAAAATCAAATCATATAAACACTGTCTGAAGGCAAAACCATCTCAACACAGAAAGTGTGACAATGCATTTCCACATCATAGAAAAACAAAGGGAAAAAACACAAACAAACAATTAAATGTGACTCAACATGACGGTCAGATTATAGTGACGCACATGAATCTCCCAGGGAAAAGAGCGTAACTATTCTGAAGCTGACTGGGACGTATCAAATACTACAGTAGTGCATTATATTCTGAATGGGAAGGTAAAGTCACTGAAATATTGGTTCTGTTGAGCTGAATATTCCCAAGGTTTAGGCTCAGTTTACAATTATTTACTGTATAATACAACACAAAAATCTAAAAAGTTATGTAGATTTCTTTAAAATCTCAGTTTGAGACATTGTGAGTCCAGTGCTAACTCGCATCTTGTTATTAACCGTGTTGTGTCAGCCCAGTATTTCTTGTACATTTACAACCAATCACCTACAAGCAATAAGTGGGACACATTTGCACACCTCTAGTAATGTCACGATGAAAGAGCAAAAGGTGTGGACCAATAAAAAACAGACAGAGTGAAGAGACCACACCCACAGCCTTTCCTTCTGGGCCGCTGGAGTCGCACACAACCCACGAACGATCCTCGAAACCCACCAGACACGAGGAGACGAAGACATCACGCCAACCGTGTCCTTGTGAAAAATATCATGATGCCATTTAAAATATACAACACTTAAAATATAGATTTTAAAAATAACTTTTCTCTTTCAGTTATGCAAGAATGTGCATGCTTTTAGCCAAAAATGTGTCTAACTTTCCAGCAGCAAGACAGCATAGAAATGGAGAAATAAAACAGCTAGCTTACAAATATTAAACTAAAAAAACACCTCACACATTTTGCTAAAATTGGTATAAGTTTGGGAACAAAAACGATAACGGGTCACAATACCCCAAAAGCAGGCCCACGAGAAATCTCCAAATCAAAGTTTGAATGAAAGAAGCCACCTTTTTTTAGAAATATTCTGGCTAGTTTATTAATGCTTTCAGCTACTAATAAAGGTGTAGGACTCGCAGCTCTAACACATTTGACCAGATTTAGCCCAAAAGTTTGTCCAGTTTCAGGTTTTACACCCTTAAAAGGCCCGAAAAGACCTGCAATATTGCAACGTTTAACGAGAGCATTCTCGAGAACTTCACTGTCGAGGGATCAGCAGTTTTTAGAAACTGTCCTGACTTTATTAGACTGCAGTTTGAGGAACTAAGATTTTAAACAAATCGAAATGTGAAGAATGTCAACTTCCGAAAATATCAAGTTGTTTTATGAACCTTCCTATTCAAAATGTATTATACTGACCCATAAGTTTTGGCCATTGTATCGAAGTCCCGTCAGCACTTCAGTACAAAAAAAATAGATACAAAAAATAATCATCATGCATATGAACGCACACCATGATTCAAGTGATCTTGTACAGTGACCTCTGTATGATTTAAACACCCCAGGAAAGAAAAAAGAAAAATCCTTCACAGATATTAGACATTCAAAGGGGAGTTTTCCATGATATGGTCAACCAATGCACCTATAAAATAAATAAAATATTTACAAATAAAACGCAAAATCCGAACATTAACTGATACCCTGATGCAGGTGTATTTGCAGCGACCCAGTGTACGTTATCAGACCGTGTCCGTCCTTCACTCGCAGGAACATGATGGCGATGAAGACGCTACATTCTGAAATGCATCCCGTGCAAAAATAATAATAATACAAATAATTCCCAGCACCTTCCTATAATCTACACATACCGCCGAGAATTTCCACACAGAATAAATGTGAAAACACAACCAAAGGTTTGTAATGAAATAAATAAAAGAAAAAGAAAGCAGTAGGATCTTTGAGTAAACATTCCTTCTCCAGTCATTTCGGCGCGGGTCTGACACGAGTCCTTCCACGGCTCCACTCACACCACATACTGGCTGGAGCTGTGGCCCGTCGTGTAGGCCTGCCGGCTGTACTGGAAGTGGTCGGTGAGCACTGTGCTGCGGCCGTGCTGGAACTCTGAGCTGTGTGTGAAGGGCCCGGCCCCGTTGGACTGGGGCTTGTCGAAGGACACCAGATCCTGTGTCGAGACGGGCAGCGGTGTCTTTTTGGCTTCCCGGCTGGTGTCGTATTTCGCCTGGCGAGGAAAACAATTCGAGTTCATTCAACAGCAGTTTTTGCATTGCAATTGTACATCATCTGTGTAATGATATGCCTAAAAAAGGAAATTACCTTATTATAAAGGAAGACACCTAGTATTGCTGTCATCATGCCGATAATGTTGGTGGTGCTGACGGGGTTCCTGAGCATCAGCAGGGATATACTGATGACCATGATCCTCTTGGTCGCGTTGGCTACGGCGTAACTGAGTGGGCTGACCAGGTTCAGGACGCTGAAAGCGATCATGTTTTGTGCAAAGTTGCAGATCCCACTGATGAGGAGCAGCACAATCGTTCCTGTCCAGTTGGAGATGTCCGCCTGTAGAAGAGAACAGAGAAATGAGCGTGGGCGCGAGTTCAGAGAATCACAGGACCCGACCCAAAGGTGTGAGGGTCGAGTGCAGGTGGCCAAACACTGTGTGTGTGTGTGTGTGTGTGTGCGGATTGCAGAAGAATAAAACGATTTGCGGGACTGTAATGTAAATATCTGAACATACGATATCTAAAAAACGAATAAATTGTTATCCATCTAATGCAGGCTTAGCCTTCCCCTGCTGCTGCTGATGGCTTTTAGAGGGAAAAGCGGGTCATAACGGCTGGTCTAGGATCAGTGTTCTCTGTAATAGTATTATATTTGGCAAACGCACCAGTGTGTATTTGTGCTCTGGAGAGCGTCAAAGGTTTCCGTTTGCAACGCATGTTTGCAGCAGCGAGCAATGTAGCCAATCACAGACATGTTTGTTAGTAAAAGCCTAAATTAAATCAGTTCATCATATAAACCGATCAAGTCTCTTCAGAAAACTTGGACTAAACCGCTCAATTGTGAACTTTTTGAAGCGTCACAGTGGTAGTTGTGTAGATGTCAATGAATGGAGGGACAGAAAGCTTTCAGATTTCATTAAAAAGATCTTCATTTGTGTTCTGAAGATGAACAAAAGTCTTATGGGTTTAGAATGACATTCACAAGGTGAGTGATTACTGACATTATTTTTGGGTGAACTAACGCTTTAACAGTGGTTTTAGAATGTAGATGCTTTAACAACAAATCATTTATCGGGAGCGTTTATGCTAGCATGTGAAGGTTGTAGCGGCGACATGTAACTTTTTCATGGACGTTCTGAAAAAAGCCATGTATACTTTTACTAGCGGGCTTTTGCGGGCGGTGAATGGTGTGGATGGGAGCAGGAGTGGCAATATTCAGGACAGAATCCTGCGGGAGAGGGACTAACAAAAACCCATCCAGCGCATGTCTCGAATTCAGGGTTGGATCTAATGAAACTGGCTAAAAACACTCCAAACGCAATTTTATTAACCTCTAAAGTTATTTTTTTAAAGGTCCACTACTGTTCAAAAGTTTGGGGCCGGTAAGATTTTAAAAATGTTTTTGAAAAAAAGTATCTTATGATCTCCAAGTATGCATTTATTTGATCACAGTAATATTGTGAAATAGTATTACGATAAAAAAAAAAAATAAGTAAAAAAAAATAAGTTGTCTAGTATTAATATAATTTTAGATGTAATTCCTGTGATGGCATGGCTGGCAATGTTCAGCATCATTACTCCAGTCTTCTGTTTTTACTTTGCTTTAACTCTTCAAAATAAGTTAAGCAATTTTCATCTTATTAAAATAAGTTTTACAAGATTCAACTCATTTTTTAAAGCCAGTTTAATGTAATTTAAGTTGAAATTACTTAAACATCCAAGTTCATTGTACTTTAATTTAGGGAACAGCATATTTGTTGAGTCAAAATATGTCATCGCAATTAAATACACCACCTTCCCTAATTGTTTAACGTAATGATAAAAAATATGTCCATATTTAATTAAAAAATGTAAAGGACAATTTGTTTTATTGAATTTAAAATGAGGATCATTTCAATACAAATAAAATTATTGCATTAAAATCATGATGTTCGAACGGAACCCATTGCAAGTTAATTTCTACATTACAATAGGTTAGTTAGCAGGACAATGACAAAAACAGTGTCACACAATGACACAATTCTTTATGTAAAACATTTTTTTCTTTTGATTTTGGGACGGATATGAACTAGACATTTCTGGACAGGTTTACTCATAAACACCCTCTTATTTCCTATGCAAAAAATAAATAAATTCAAAATATTTACCAGGTCTCCTTCCATCAGGAAAGAGGAGAGGTCCACTAAAATCCATGTGGGCAGCATATACAAAAGTGCATTGAATCCCAGGATGTTCAGCAAATGAAGGTGGTGAATCCTTGTGTCACGCAAGACCTAAAACAACCACAGAAATCATTTCATACAGGAACTCATCGCAGAATTGTTCTAACTTGAATGCATCACCTAATAGAAATAGGAACCTTTTTGGAGAATATGTTCTGTAGCGAGAAGCAGAGCGTGGCTGCCAGAGCGCTGATCAACCCAGAGACGTCGAAGGAAAGCTCAGTGGCCGTGGCCAACAGGACGCCTCCGATGATGGGGATGAGAGACACGTACACCTGGGCGGAAAACATGCAAATAAATAACCCACACTTCAGCACTGGATGACTGAAACACAATCAGTGACTATTATTATAAATCCAGTAAACACATGACGTATTTCTAACAGTGTTTAGAGGAAGACAGACCTTTGTGGTTTGCTTCTCTTTCATGATAATCCGTGACAGCAGAACCACCCAGATGGGCATGGTGGCCTTCACTAGGAAAGAAGACATGCATCACTCGTCTAATAACTCATCTCAGCTGCAGTCGAGTCCTCAGAAACAACACACACACACACACTCTCCCTGCACCAATGCTGCTTCATGTTTAAAACACACGCTGGGCCATATACGCCCAGACACACTCAAATCCATCAGTTGTCTGTGCAAACGCGATTAACTAGTTGCTTATTAGCATGCATATAAGTAGGATATTAAGAGTCCAATCCACTTTCAACAGTGTTTCTCAGGATTCACTCACTGCACCTTAATAAGCAGTAATTGGGAGTTTAAGGCAAACGTCGTAGTTAATAGTTAGTTAACAGGAGAATTGGACCCTAAACTAAAGTGTGACCAAATGACTTTCCAACAGAAAAGCTGACTAGACTAAACAATCTGCATAAATGGAAACCAAGCAGAAAATCACTTAAATCAGCAAGGAGATATTAATAACCTAGAAGCAATGTGACAAGCAAATCCTAATGCCTGCTTTCTGATTAAAAAAAAGTTTCAGCCTTGTGAATTTTCTTTTCTTTTTGGTAAAAACATTTTAGCATATCAGTAGACAAAACCAGCTTTTTGATGACTTGGCAAATGTACTCTCTATATATATTTGAATAAATGTCTAAAGTACTTGTTCGGTTTTTCTTGTTATGCTTTTAAAATGTTTTTAAGAGACCAAACAAACAACTGGAAAAACAGGGAAACGTTATGGATGTCTATATATTTACACGTTTCTGCATATCATTGAAGTATGTTCGGTGAACTAAAATTCAATATCACTTGATGACTACAGCAGGGTTTGATAAGAATGGACGTCACTTGTCTCGTACATAAACAAAAGGAACTGAAGCTTCCACACTCGTCGGCACGGGCACGCAGGTGGATGATGTGGCAGTGTGTATTAAGAGTGCGGAAGTGACGTAGTCTAAGAATACTTCAGTAAAGTGTAATGTTATCAAAGCTCGATCGTAAAGCAATTACCGAGGAGTCATTAAATCATAGTTTCAATTTGTTTCTTTATGTTTGGATGAAAGTGGGCGTTTAAATGGCGGGGGAACGCAGATTGTTGGATTCCCAGCAGTGGTTAAGGGTTAAACAGCAATAACACACGTTGATTTAAACTCGATTAAACGAACCGATCCAAATCGACACATCCGATCATGTTGGCTAGTTACGTTCACTTTCATTGACTTTAAATAATAAGGCCTGTTAGTTACACAAAGCCGATATGAATAACCGAACGCCCCCCGTTAAGTTACTCACCAGTGTGCGCATACGACACCGGAACCTTCCATATGCTGAAATGGGCCGAGACGGAGGCGAAGTATTTCCCGAAGGCGAGCGGCAGAATGTACCAGCGGTAGTAGAGGGCCGGCACCTCCGCTCGCGGGACGCTCCAGGCTCGCAGCAGCGGCGGGAGAAACACGATGATGGAGAGGATATGGAAAAGAGAGACCGTGACCGGATAAGGGAAGCCGTTGAGGATGATTTTATTGATCACGTTGCCGCCCGAGCTGACGGTGTACCAGCACAGACACAGCACCGCGATCCGCATTCCCTCCCGCACGGGCGGGCGCTGCTCCACCGCGGCCATCTTTCAGCGAAGCCACGACGCGACGTCGTCTACTCTGGAAGAATCGCTGGTGGAGGAGTCACGTGAGCACGCTAAAGTCACGCCCCTACGAAAATTCACCATGGTAACCTGGAGAGTTTCTGTTAGAGGTGTGTGCACGTGCACTGTTTACACCTCTATCACTGTCTATGCTTCACACAGGGTTCGCTTTGAAGAGCTTCCCGCAAATCAATGATTCACATAATGTGCTCTCTTAAAATGCAAACCAGCGTAAATGGCATGCCACAGCATCACATATAAAGCTTGGATCGCGGATTTAATTAAACCAGTCTGCTTATTTCCAACTTTTACTTCTGGTCGGAGGCTTTCGTAAATATGTTGTTTATACGAAGAGTTTCCGTTCATTTTATTATTGTAACGCAACAGTAAAACTAGTTGCCTCGTATTTAACCATAAATAAAATCTTTTTAAAAGCTCCTTACACTGTCTGAAGGTTTGCGAGAGTTATATTTTCCCCATCACAACTACAGGTCCTTTTAGGGGCTAACGTTACATACATTAGGATATAAATTAATGTAAATAATTATTTAAGACGTCGTAAAACGATTTAGGTCTATGCAAGTCATCAGTTGCAGAGAAGTGCAATTCAAACATTCGTATAAAACGTACTACGGGTTGTTATTATATTTAAAAAAGCTATTATAAGAGGAAAACACTACAAAATAGTTTTGCTTGCATGAAAGCCAAGGGGCTTCTATTATTCTGTACGGTTGAAAAACTGTAGGTACATTATGACATCTACATGAGAAATTGAGGAACTGCAGTTTAACTCATTTGTCTGTCTCCAACACGAAGCATAGAATATTTTACCTCAGGAATAAAAAATGTATACATGTGTTAAAAGTCAGGACAGAGGTTTCATAGTATATATCCAGTATATGGGTCATTGACAAATAAAGCCTAAAAAAGGTGTGTTTTTTTTATCTTTTCAAAATGCATGTTTTTGACTCATGGACAATATGTTTAAACACGTTTAAGTTGTTAAATAACTTTTCAAAGTGTTGCAATTCATTTTTTGACTGTTTTTATGTCAGGCTGCACAACCGAATAGTTGCACATATACTGCAGTTGCACCACCTGACATGGAAAGTCCCATCCTTGAAATGAGCTGTTTTTACCAGTATTTGAGAGAGATCTACAAACCCTTTTCACTCTGTTTCGAGGATCAGTCGGGCTCCTCTGGATGATCATGTTAACTGTTATTACCGTAAAAAATTCATAATAAAAGAGCCACATTTGCAGTTGTGCCTTGACATTCAAATTGCTGGACAAAAGTTTTTCAATTATCTCAACAGCTTTAAAACTACTGATATTTATAACATTTGTTCATATGAAAAAGGTTTCAAACCTAAAATGATGCTATAGTCTTTATTTGTTATTTTTTTATTATTAAAACACCATTTTAAATATTTTTCTTAGTCTGTTGATTTGTTCGGACAGTTGGGCCACCTGACATTTTGGTCCGCAAAACATTAAAATAATACGTATTATTTAAATGTACTAAAAATGAATTCAAACTAAATAGGTTTAGAATCAAATGATACAGTATATGTCATGAATTTATCAAATTATTTAAAAGGAAATAACGCACTAGAATAATATGCACGTCATGTCATAGAGCCATATGCTGATACTTTTTTTTGCACACCATTGCAATGGATCATAAAGGATAGAGAAAAATCCAGGTCTAAAATAGCTGAGAATCCTCATTTGGAGATTTTGGAGAGACTCAACATCTGTAATCCATGGCAACATAAGGCATGATCTTAAGTGTACTCCCATTCCCATATGGATCCAGGGTTATGGACTGAGTCCAGTCATACCAGTTATTTCTATTATCATAACAGCCGTTCACACCATGCCATCGATGCCTGCGTATCCTGACCAGGTCTCTGCCGCTGACCTCTCGGCTGACCCCAGGAAGCTCTGTGACCGGCACATCCGGTATGAACGCCTGTCTTTTTCTGCACTCTTTTGAATTCTTTTTCTCTTGCTTGAATTTCTCAGCCACAGCAAAGCCCATCCCTGATCTTTCTGAAGTCGGCGAGCTCCACCGAATCGTCTTCTTTTGTGACATCTCTGTCCAGTGTGTCTGTGGGACCAAACAGAGCTTTTGCTTCAGATGCCCACTGCCTTGGATTTCACTTTCTGTTGATCTCTGGCCGTCAGATGTTGTGCTTGATTCAGGTATGATTTGTGGAGTCTGAGGGTCATATGTGAGTTTGCTTGCTTGCGGTTGTGTGTTGTGATTGTTATGCTGATTCTTCGTATCCTCAGATGTCATGTCTGCGTCTGCCACTGTGCTGGAGACCTCGTAGAGGTTCGCGCTCAGCGCAGCAGGCTTGAGTATGTTCAGCAGGTCTGAAGAATCTTGCATGGAGGCGTTTAAAGGTAGAGTAGAAGTAAAGCGGGGGAACTGAGCTGGTTCCTCGGTGTCACTGTGACGGGCCGAGGGGGCGTGGCTTCGGGTCATGTGCTGGCCGTGGGAATGCTGATTGGACAGCGATGGTCTCAAGCTCGTGAATTGTTGCAAATGCTTGATGGACGAGGAATTTGTTTTGATGGCACGTACGGGTATTTTACTCTTTCTAAAATTGGTTGGATATTTAATGGTATCACCCTGAGACATGTCATCCCTCTGGCTCATGTTACTGTGGAAAACGGCTCTGCTGTAACTTCCCGTGAGCGTTTGTGCTGATCCAGGAACACGTTCAGTGGGAATTAAACCCACAAAGCTTGAGAGCCCTTTTCCCGTGACTTCATTTACTCCAACCAACTTCTGCCAACTTCGTACAAGATTTTTTAAACGTTTAACAAGATCTTCATCTGTGCTTCTTTTTCTCACGTCGTTGATCAACTTTCCAAGCCTGGTTTCCTGGAATAAAACAATTTCACACACAATCATCATCATCATCATCATCATCATCATATAGTCTCTGTTACACTTTAATTTTGAAGTGTCCTTGTTACCTTATTCCAGGTGAATTCAGGGTGATTTGAACACTTTTCCCAAGCCATCTCAATGTGGAAAGTGTCCCAATCGCCCTAAATTCACCCTATGGGAAAACATATGGAAGTCAATGCTGCCTGACAACTGTTCGGTTACAAACATTCTTCAAATTATCTTCCTTTGTGTTCAGAAGAACAATTCTATTTACAGGTTTTGAACAAGTTGAGGGTGAGTAAATGATGTCAAAATTTTCATTTTTAGATGAACTATCCCTATATATATATATACTGATTAATTAACAACATGTATAGAGTTAGAGTTAGGAGTGGGTTTGGTTGGGGGTTAGTTGCATGTAATTATGTATAATTTACTGTTGATACTGTAGTACATAAGTACATTTAATATGTGTAACAAACACACTGTAAAATAATAAAGTGTTAACCAGTGTATTAAATTGATCGAAACTGACTTTTACATCGTTACAGTGTTTGTTTTTTTAATAAATGCTGTTCTTAGTGAAGTTTCTAGGAAGTTCATCAAAGAAAAAAATTAATCATGGTTTCCACAAAAATTTGAAGTAGCACAACAGTTTTCAACACTGATAATAATCATAAATGTTTCTTGAGCATCAGATCCTCATATTAGAGTGATTTCTGGAGGATCATGTGACACTGAAGACTGGAGTAATGATGCTGAACATTCAGCTTTGATCACAGGAATAAATTACATTTTAAAATATATTTCATACATATTTTAATAATATTTCACAATATCACTCTTTTGCTGTATTTTGAATCCAAATAAATGCAGCTTTGGTGAGCTTAAGAGACTTCTTTCAAAAACATTTTACAATTCTTACGATCCCCAAACCTTTGAGCAATAGTCTATGTATATTTAAAAAAATAATACAATAAAATCAAATAAAATGCGTTGTTGTATAAATTCCAAAAGACATATAACCACGGGTGAAGTTCATCACACTAACTATGAACATGTTCCGATACTGTTTGACAACCACAAATTGTCACAATATTTTTTGTATTAATTTGTATTCCGTATAGTTTTTTAAAAATGTTTCCTTTGAAAAGTATGCTTGTGCTATTTTCCTTTCAAATATAAATACCACCTTTTTTGCGGCGTTTGATGTGTTGTTATATATAATGCATTTCTGAAGGCCCTGTATCTGCTTCCAGTAAGAATTATTTCAGTCTTTAACTCTTATTTTCAGCGTGACACACCACCATACACACGTTGTGATGATAAACTCAGTGTAAGCTAGTATCTTACCACTAGAGCCTCTTTAGTCATGGGGTAACTCTCCAGACAGCATATCACGTCCAATAAAGCCATCATGTTCTGTATCTGCTGACAGAAGTATTGCTAATGTCAATTCAGGCTTTCATTCTTTATTCATTAAAAAAGACTTGCATTGATTAATGATTAATCATTTTTCTGTATGCTAGAAAGTCAGTTCCTTTGTCTTTTTCAGAAGTTTGTCGTATTCATGAAAGTAAACATGTATTTGAATCCACTCTCACATGTGCACCTGCAGAAGTGAAACTTTCAGATCTCAGTTATGGTTCAAAATGCAAATGTGACATTCTTGCATACTCATCATTGCTGTACAAATCTGTGAAATAAGGCCCCAGGGAGCTTGTAAAAAAACTGTTTGTCATTCGTTTCAATGACAAAAACCCGATAATTAATTAAAGAAATAAAAAAAGTCTTGATTATGAGATAAATATACAAAGACGGGCATTACAAAACTACATACAGCTCATTAATCATTGGATGAATGGGTAGAAAATGGCTAGTAATGATGCATAACCAACTCACGTTATGTTGAGCATCGACGGCCTGCAGGAGCTGCTCTTTGAGTTGTTCAGGTCTCGATGACGCTCTGTTCATTGTCAGACAGTGACACTTTGGAAAACACTGATAGATTTGCAGCAATAAGAACAAACACTCTGTGCAAAGCTCTTCCAACATGCACTCGTCACTCGTATGAAACCACTTTACAGCCAACCCCGTTCGAGCTCAACGGGCCGCGTCCGCATGCAGGCAAATAACTCGGCCGTCCCGAAGGGTCCAACAGGTGCAGTAGTGCTCTCACACAGAGCTAGAGCGAGTGTGAGTGTGAGTGTGAGTGCTCTCACACAGAGCCAGAGCTAGTGTGAGTGTGAGTGTGAGTGTGAGTGTGAGTGTGAGTGTGAGTGTGAGTGTGAGTGCTCTCATACAGAGCCAGAGCTAGTGTGAGTGTGAGTGTGAGCCCGAGCCTTTTGGGGGCCCTAAGCAGAATTTGATTTGGGGGCCCCTCCCACTACGCGGAGTCACCAGTGCTTGACGATTATTGACACAAATATCACGCAACAATGATACATTATAAATTAATACAGTGAGGTTATGTATAAATACAAAATAAATACTTAAAGGGTTAGTTCACCCTAAAATGAAAATTAAGTCATTAATTACTCGCCCCCATGCTGTACCAACCCCGTAAGACCTTCGTTCGTCTTCGGAACACAAATGAAGATATTTTTGATTAAATGTGACAGCTGGATCACTCCTCCATAGGCTGCCTAAGGGAATGACACCTGACGGCTCAGAAAGTCAATGAAGAAAATGTTTAAATATTCCATGTCACAACAGTGGCTCAACTATAAGTTTATCAAGCGACGAGAATACTTTTTGTGCGAAAAAACAAACAAAAATAACGACTTTATTCGACTATTCCTTTTCTTCCTTGTAGGCCTGAAACGAGACTTCAAGAGATTTCCACGACGCACGCGCGAGAACTGAACTGAAGTAGTTGAAGGAGATCGCAATTCTCGCGCATGCGTCAGAAATCAGAATTTTCTTTTATTGTCTTTAATTATTGATTCATTCATATTAATTCATTCATTTATGTCACTTGTTTAAGTTATCTAAAAAAATATTTTTCGATTTTTCGACTCGATTGGGGGGCCCCCTGGTGGCCAAGGGGCCCCAAGCAGCCGCTTAGTTCGCTTATGCCTCGGGCCGGCCCTGAGTGTGAGTGTAAATGTGACTGCTTTCAAACAGAGCTAGTGTGAGTGTGACAACCACAGAGGTATCCAAGAAACTGGTTCATTTAACAGTTTTCTAATTGTATAATTACATATACTTTTTTATATATTTTTATGAGCCCATATTCACCAAGAGACAATACAAAAAATACTTTTAAACTTTTTAAAAACTTTTAATTTGTCACACCACATTGCTATAAGTGAACTACAAAAACTTAAAAGGCATTTAAAATAATAAAATATTAATTGTGCATTGTGCAAATCTGCATTTTCCTCAATATACATCAGACTGCACAGATTTGAAATGTAATAGAGATTTCAAACACAACAACGATCATGGACATTTCGTGTTGTTTGTTGTATATCTTGTTAGACCCAACTGAGTAAAAAAAACTGTTCAGTGCCTGACAATGATGAAAGATGACATTAGCCCACATTTAGGTGCTACAGCAACCTCAGGTATTATTCAGTGGGCAATGTAATAACTGGAGAGAATATGTGAGAGTCAAATGGACACTGTTCCTGAATCAGTTCCTTCAGGTTTTCAGAACATCCTGTCCTACTTGTTCTCAAAAGTTCTAGACGATTTTCTTTTATTAATTTTTCCTCCTTGAGGATCTGCGGAGTGACAGCTAAACTACAGGGACTCTTCCGCTCCCTCATCAAAGTGCTAAAAAAGTGAAGCTTGTCGACTGCCATCGTCATCAAGATTTGTATTGGTGTGTAGAGGATGATGATTTGGTTCACTTAATAGTAGATGTGTCTTACTTATGTGACTACGTTTTTAAACATGTCAGGAATGCAGCAACAGTGTTTATTCATTCAGTCTGGCTTCCAGAGAGTAAACATACTTTTTTTGTTATTAATTCATTCGACATTGCAATCAAATGAATAAAGAGTGAGTTAAAATGTTGGCCATGAAGGTCAGTAGCGCACCACATGATCCACTAACTAACACATATGCATAATTGGCATTTTTAACTCTTTCGGTTTTACAATAAATAATAGGGATGGTTAATCAGGAACACAAGAACATGCGATTACATGTTCCCGCATGCGTATTACGTGTCCGCGGGGTGTTTCAGAGTGACACCGCTGGTGGCCTGGCAGCAGAAGACAGCCTTTTCAGTCACTTTCGCACATCCATGTGAACGGGATTATTATGTTCATCGCTGTCGTGTAAACATCACTACACACCTGGCTGAGCAAACCATCAGTTAATTAACGTAAAGTATCTTATTAAAAATGGGCGATGGCTTATCTTGAAAACTTTGTTTAGTAAGGGTTTAAGATACTTGCATTTCCTTATAGCCATTGAACTTGCATAAAGATGCAGTTTAATGAAAGCCTTTATGATTTGTTCTAGAGCTGATGCTTGACTGAGGGAGGTAGTGGTAAAAGTTGTGTTGGTTTTTCTGGAGGTCAGCAGAGAATGACGAACTCTGATGTTGTGTTGTTACTGCTGACTGATGGAGTTGGGTTATCGGTTGGGTTGTTCAGATAGTGGTCTTCTAACCTCCACCTCACACCCAGGGCTTCACACACTCAGTGTGTTTGAGGATGCCCTGACACACCGCAGCCACAATAGCGCTGTGTGACTTATAGGCTATACTTTTATTTAGTTTTCCTTTTTTTATTTAAAACATTTCCAAACTTCTTAACTATAACACGAAAGATCTGATATTCCCTTTCTCATATGGCCTATGTAAGTAAATGTATTTTGTCGTTTAAACACCAGTTTACAGACTAATGATGTGTTAGTTGATCTATAGCGCTGTGAATCAGAATTCTGAATTTACAACACATACATTTTTCCACTTCTCCCAAAAGACATGAAAGTAAGTCAGTAGCACCTCATTGCAGTACACGAGATCCAGGGGGCGGAGTTCGATCCAGATCTAAGGGGCGGAGATGGGTAGGGTTAGGGGTGGGGTTAGGGATCAGGGGGCGGAGATGGGTAGATTTAGGGGTGGGGTTAGGGATCAGGGGGAGGAGATCTATAGGATTAGGGGTGGGGTTAGGGATCAGGGGGCGGAGATGGGTAGATTTAGGGGTGGGGTTAGGGATCAGGGGGAGGAGATGGGTAGATTTAGGGGTGGGGTTAGGGATCAGGGGGAGGAGATGGGTAGGATTAGGGGTGGGGTTAGGGATCAGGGGGAGGAGATGGGTAGGATTAGGGGTGGGGTTAGGGATCAGGGGGCGGAGATGGGTAGATTTAGGGGTGGGGTTAGGGATCAGGGGGAGGAGATGGGTAGATTTAGGGGTGGGGTTAGGGATCAGGGGGAGGAGATGGGTAGGATTAGGGGTGGGGTTAGGGATCAGGGGGAGGAGATGGGTAGATTTAGGGGTGGGGTTAGGGATCAGGGGGAGGAGATGGGTAGGATTAGGGGTGGGGTTAGGGATCAGGGGGAGGAGATGGGTAGATTTAGGGGTGGGGTTAGGGATCAGGGGGAGGAGATGGGTAGATTTAGGGGTGGGGTTAGGGATCAGGGGGAGGAGATGGGTAGGATTAGGGGTGGGGTTAGGGATCAGGGGGAGGAGATGGGTAGATTTAGGGGTGGGGTTAGGGATCAGGGGGAGGAGATCTATAGGATTAGGGGTGGGGTTAGGGATCAGGGGGCGGAGATGGGTAGATTTAGGTATATATGTAAGGTGGGAGGAGTTGGATCTGGATCCAACTCCTCCCCCTGGATTTCGTGTTCTGCAGTGAGGACCATCTCAAGTGGCCGGTCAACTGGGAAATTAATAGAGTAAACTTTATAGTTACACAGTATAACATAAAAAATACCACATTGTAAAATTATAGCTATTTTAAATGATTAATATTGCCGCTTTCACCATACACATCAAACTTTTTTTTTTGCTAGTATGTGCAAATATCAGAAAGATAAAATAAACATTACATGGCTGAAAACACTGAACCGATCTATGGTTGTCATTAATGACAGGTGAGTGTGTCTGTCTCTGGTTCAGCGCAAGCCAAAGCGCGAACGCTCTAATCACACCGGTGTGATCTTTTTAAATGTAAAAAAATATTATTAATTTGGTTAAAATATCTGAGGCGGCACACCCACTAAACGTGGACAGACCAATCTGGAGGTGTAAATACGAGAGGGAAAAGATTTCTGTCACTAAACTCTGATTATTGTAACAAATGAAAAAAATGAAAGTTAGGAGGACATGGTACACATCAATATTCAGAAAATTAGGAGACAATTATTTTGATATGAGACACCATACATTATATTGGGTTGCATTAATTAGTGGTTCAATCATAAGACATGCATCAGTTGTAACCCAAGTTGGTCACTAGTATTTTTACTAATATCTCTTTAGTATTAATAGTATAAGAATGCAGATTAAAGTTAATTTGTATGATATTATACATTTAAATCTAGAACAATAAATAGGCCAAAGTGAGGTCAGAGGTTAGTCCCGCCTCTGGGAAGAGAGTTCACCGGAGAGCGTGAAGAACAGAACGACAGGAGCAGAGAGTGACTGATGGAGAAGAAAACAACGCAGAGCGACGCGAGACAGAGTATTCGTGTTTATAGCTCTTAAAAAGAGAAAGAATCCTTCCTAAAAATAGCGGACTCCTAGCTCCTATAGGGGAACCTAGTTCTCTTTACAAGACTTGAAGGTTGACGTGGTAGAAGGCTCTGAGCAGAAGAGGTCTTCATGACCTCATCTGGCCATTTTCAATGAAGTCTTATGTATTTTTGAGCCCCGGTGTTTGTTTGTTTGTTTTATTTTTGTACATTGTATGTGTTGTTACAAACATGTGATGTACATTGTTGTGTAAGTGTTCAAGAAAATGCAATACAAAACAGTATTACAACTAGTCTTATGCCTTTTAGACGTTCAGCCACATTCCAACATCTGATGGAGAAGCTGTGTTATTGACGACAGCAAAAATAACAAACACACTTTGAGCGATGCTTTGCTGGTCTTTTAGATAGGGATCTCATTGCTCCTCTTGCTGGTCATTGGTCTGTTGCTTTGGAGATGCACCTGGAGACAGACTATCAAGATTTGGCGCCATCCGATGCTGTGGGTATCTTCCTTGCAGAGAGTTAAACATCTTTGTAATGAAATCTGCAGGCGGCAGGAACTTTTTCTGTATAATATGTGATTCTTCACGATTGAGAACCACTGCTCAACATGGCTTTCATGAGGCACACACGCAAGGTCTCTCGCTCCCTCTCTGCCGTGCTCTCTCACCTTCACTTTCTCCTCACAATCATGACGTAGATCCACAGCTAGATCAATGAGTAGTATAGAAGCACAATGAATGACCTCCGATTGAAGTCACAAAATTCTGAAATTATCGTACATTATGGATTTTTTTTCATTATTGATCGTACATCGTACAGAGGTCAAAATGATCGTACGTCTGGCAACACCGTTCACAACACTTTACTTTTTATTCACTTCACCCTCGACTTACACACACACACACACACGCACACACACGTGAACCCCCTCTACTGCCACCTGGTGCCCAGGCAATTTAACAATATTATAGATCACACCCGATCACACCACATCTCCCTTTCCGAAAAGCAATAGACTGTGACCTACATCATGCATCCCCCGGTTGCATCAAACTCTAAATCTCACTTTTGTATCACTGTGAACATTTGGTCTATAACACATTTCTTTACAGTGCTTATTTAACCGCTCTTCCTTCCTGAGAACTCTTATTGAAACCGAATTACACTTAAGAACATGAACTCAATGAGGCCAATTTCAGCTACAAAAGAACACATAGTAGCCACCATAACTGAAATGTGAAATTGAGTTTTTTTAAAACAGTTTAAAAACTAACAAAAGCTGAATTATGGAATAATTATATCATTTGGATATTTCCTTACCTGTTTTTCCTTCAACTTCAGCTGTTTTGCATTAAAACACACTGATATTTGCTGAAACTGTTACCTGGAAATTCGCTGCTTACAACCACTGTTCCTTCTGGCAGTCAGCTAACGGTCATCTGCACAGTGCCTACCTTTCCCATACATATGAATTTACTCTAGTCCAATGTATACGCACCAGAGATTGAGTTTTTGATTATTGATCTCCAGCTTATTGATCTCCAGACTACAAATGTTCCTGTGCTCTTTCAGGTCCCCAAGAAACAAAGATATTTTCCCTGTTACTGTTATGCCATTGTGATCTATTACATCATGACCCAGAAATGTGACAGACTTGTGTGAAACAACATTTCTTAAAGCCATTTTCTAGATGTGATAGTTTTAAATCGGTGCATACTTATATTACTGATATTAAAATGTAGCACAACAAATGTGGACTGCACGGAATTGACATACATAGATCATATGAAGACCTTAAAGAAAAAGAAAAAAAGAAAGAAAGAAAACGTGATATTTACATAAATCTGGAAAGCTTTAGAATTGTAAGTTTTCACAACAAATTCTATTCTGCATTTTGCAGAGTCAGATGGGTAAAGGTGAGGTTGAGTAAATTATGGGGTGATTTAATTAATCAAACAAATAAGCAATGTGTCTTTATACGAAGGACGAAGAGCAGAGCAGGATCTCAATTGGTGGTGCTCTTAATCCAGCAGAGATTATATAAACCACAGGCACAAGTCACTCGCCTACAGTTGGGTCTGCTCAACAGGACCAAAGGAGCTTGGAGAAGTTGTGTTCATTTGAATGTCAGTTTAATAAAAGGAAACATGATAGTGATAATAGATCTAGTGTTGATGCTCTTGGACCTGACATACACCATCCTCCATGCGGTGGTTCGCACTGTTCTCCGGCCGCGTCTGAAGTCAGTGTCCGGGGAGGTGTGTCTGATCACGGGCGCTGGCGGAGGCCTCGGGCGGCTCTTCGCGTTGGAGTTCGCCAGAGAAGAGGCCGAGCTGGTGTTGTGGGACTGCAACACTGAAGCCAACGAGCACACGGCCAGGCTAGTAAGGGAACTTGGCCGCAAAGCGCACGCGTACACAGTGGATCTGTCCAAGCGCGAGAGCATCTATCAGGCCGCTGACCGCGTGCGGGAGGAGGTGGGCGACGTCAACATATTGGTCAACAACGCGGGGGTCGTCGCGGGGCGGCGGCTGCTGGAGTGCCCGGATGAACTGCTGGAGAGGACACTTCTGGTCAACTGCCACGCGCTGTTCTGGGTAAGACCTTCTAAATCAGGGGTGCTCAAATAGTGCCATGGTAGTGGTGCTATGTATTTTGGACATGACACCACCACTGTCATGTTCATTAAGTGCCTTAAATATTTGTGACTTTGATAGGACTGAAAACAATTTACCATAGTATTTGTAATGTAAATGTTGTACTGTCCAAAACCATATAATATATATATTTAAAAAAATATTTTTGTAAGTGTTGTTTTTAGATATTAACCATTAAAATTGTAATTCCTTGCTGTAGCTACACTGTAACATGGTAACATGAATATGGTAATTATTCTGTAGCAGGGTATTAAACAAAGTACTCTGTTATTTAATAATTTCTATAGTAATAGAGATTTTACATTCTAAAAACAAATGTTATGTTATTATGCAATTATGTTCACAAACTACAATTAAGTTAGAAACGCAATAGAAGCATAAACAATTTTTTTATTTGATTAATCAGTTAAGTTGTTTCAACTACTTTTAACATGATTAAAGGGATAGTAAAAATTCTGTCATTATTTACTCTCCCTCATGTTGTTCCAAACCCGCAAGATTCTCGTTCATCTTTGGAACACAAATGAAGATCTTTTTAATAAAATCTGAGCGCTTTCTTTTCCTCCATTGACTGCTACACAACTACCCCTTTGACGCTTTAAAAAAAAGAATTGAAGTTTAATAATAATAATCCGTTACATTTATATTGCGCTTCTCTGTGCACTCAAAGCACTTAACATGGAAGGGGCACATTTGGCCAGGGTCCCAAAGTTACACCCCTATTCTTTTTTCAAAGGATATCCTGTGATTTTTAATGACCACAGAGAATCAGGACCTCGGTTTAACGTCCCATCCGAAGAAGTCCACATTTTCTGAAGAGATTCAGATCACTGTAAAAGATGAACAGATTAAATTTAGGCTTTTATTCATATATAAACATTGATCAGCGAACATAAACAGAAGCTCAACCGAACCTGCTTGACGAGCAAGAATGAACCTGATTGGTTCTCGCAGAAGCTCAAACGTGCTGCGTAACATGAGAATGAACCTCATTGGCTCTTGCTGAAGCTCAAACGTGCTGCGTAACATGAGAATGAACCTCATTGGCTCTTGCTGAAGCTCAAACGTGCTGCGTAACACGAGAATGAACCTCATTGGCTCTTGCTGAAGCTCAAACGTGCTGCGTAACATGAGAATGAACCTCATTGGCTCTTGCTGAAGCTCAAACGTGCTGCGTAACATGAGAATGAACCTCATTGGCTCTTGCTGAAGCTCAAACGTGCTGCGTAACACTAGAATGAACCTCATTGGCTCTTGCTGAAGCTCAAACGTGCTGCGTAACACTAGAATGAACCTCATTGGCTCTTGCTGAAGCTCAAACGTGCTGCGTAACACGGGAATGAACCTCATTGGTTCTTGCTGAAGCTCAAACGTGCTGCGTAACACTAGAATGAACCTCATTGGTTCTTGCTGAAGCTCAAACGTGCTGCGTAACATGAGAATGAACCTCATTGGCTCTTGCTGAAGCTCAAACGTGCTGCGTAACATGAGAATGAACCTCATTGGCTCTTGCTGAAGCTCAAACGTGCTGCGTAACATGAGAATGAACCTCATTGGCTCTTGCTGAAGCTCAAACGTGCTGCGTAACACTAGAATGAACCTCATTGGCTCTTGCTGAAGCTCAAACGTGCTGCGTAACACTAGAATGAACCTCATTGGCTCTTGCTGAAGCTCAAACGTGCTGCGTAACACGGGAATGAACCTCATTGGTTCTTGCTGAAGCTCAAACGTGCTGCGTAACACTAGAATGAACCTCATTGGTTCTTGCTGAAGCTCAAACGTGCTGCGTAACACAGGAATGAACCTCATTGGCTCTTGCTGAAGCTCAAACGTGCTGCGTAACATGAGAATGAACCTCATTGGTTCTTGCTGAAGCTCAAACGTGCTGCGTAACACTAGAATGAACCTCATTGGCTCTTGCTGAAGCTCAAACGTGCTGCGTAACACAGGAATGAACCTCATTGGTTCTTGCTGAAGCTCAAACGTGTTACGTAATACTAGAATGAACCTCATTGGCTCTTGCTGAAGCTCAAACGTGCTGCGTAACATGAGAATGAACCTCATTGGTTCTTGCTGAAGCTCAAACGTGCTGCGTAACACGAGAATGAACCTCATTGGCTCTTGCTGAAGCTCAAACGTGCTGCGTAACACGAGAATGAACCTCATTGGTTCTTGCAGAAGCTCAAACGTGATGCGTAACACGAGAATGAACCTCATTGGCTCTTGCTGAAGCTCAAACGTGCTGCGTAACACTAGAATGAACCTCATTGGCTCTTGCTGAAGCTCAAACGTGCTGCGTAACACGGGAATGAACCTCATTGGTTCTTGCTGAAGCTCAAACGTGCTGCGTAACACTAGAATGAACCTCATTGGTTCTTGCTGAAGCTCAAACGTGCTGCGTAACACTAGAATGAACCTCATTGGCTCTTGCTGAAGCTCAAACGTGCTGCGTAACACAGGAATGAACCTCATTGGTTCTTGCTGAAGCTCAAACGTGTTACGTAATACTAGAATGAACCTCATTGGCTCTTGCTGAAGCTCAAACGTGCTGCGTAACATGAGAATGAACCTCATTGGTTCTTGCTGAAGCTCAAACGTGCTGCGTAACACGAGAATGAACCTCATTGGCTCTTGCTGAAGCTCAAACGTGCTGCGTAACACGAGAATGAACCTCATTGGTTCTTGCAGAAGCTCAGACGTGCTGCGTAACACGAGAATGAACCTCATTGGTTCTTGCTGAAGCTCAGACGTGCTGCGTAACACGAGAATGAACCTCATTGGTTCTTGCTGAAGCTCAAACGTGCTGCGTAACACGAGAATGAACCTCATTGGCTCTTGCAGAAGCTCAAACGTGCTGCGTAACACGAGAATGAACCTCATTGGCTCTTGCGTAACTCTCCAGGAAGGCTGATGTCCAGTGATGTCCAGGAGCATTGAATGACAGACAGCGTTTCTTGCCTCCTGTGTTGACAGAGTACATCTGATGGTGACTGTGCGCGATGTGTTTCCATGCTGGTGAACGTTAAGGAGATATTGAATTGCAGTCTAAAGCTGGAGTGGAAAAGTGCAGTGACTGTAATCTGCTTGATTTAAAAGGATAAAAAAATGGCTTATTGTGCATATGACCATAAATCACATGTACAATGAGGAACAGGACATTATGAACCAGATTATCAAGTCACTAATCATGACAGCAGCTCAGAACTGCATAAGAGTTATTATATAAACGCTCAATAATACGAAACGATGCTTCCGGAGGCATTTGAACACACCTTTAACCCCATTTTTTATTGGGCCCAAGTTTGTTATTATTACGTTTTGAAGAAATGCGACTTACGAATTGTTCAATGTAAGTATGTTCTATATACTTACACTGAAGGAGGGACCCAGGTCATATCTAAAGACCAGAATATCATAAAGACTTAGTGTGCGGCCACATGAAAGGTCAATGTGTGACCCATTGGGACATTTGCGCGATTCAGTTTTAACAGTATCAGCACTTTCCATCTTCTCGAGCTGAGCCTGTAGAGATGCCACAGAATCTTCCGTTTCTTCCCTGACACTCTCAAGTTCATAAATTTGCTCTTTTAGCTTTGCGACTGAGATCCTATTGGCAGTGACAGCAGGACGGCCCATCTTGCCTTTACGCGGCTCACAACCTCTCAGCGAACCATTCACGACCCACCCCAGTAGAGTCCTGACAGCACATGGTCCTTCACTTTGGCTATTTATTATTTCCCGTGGTTCCATGAGCTTCGGTGCATTGGTGCCTATCAGCAATTCCACCTCTGCCTCAAAACTGGGAACTGTAATGCCTTCGAGGTATTTCCATCCCTCTAGGTCCTGTTGAGTGAGAATGTTATTTCTACTCACAGGTATGGTCCTCTGAGTGTAGACTTCAGGTAAGTCCAGGAAGTTTTCTCCATTCAAGCCAGAAACCTCGAGACCACTAAGCAAGATTGTGACTACAGACCTCTCTTGGCCAAGAGTACGAAGAAGAATGCTAGTCTTGACTCCTGAAAGGTTCAGTTTTCTCATGAGATGTTGAGTACAGAAAGAAGCTGAACTCCCCGGGTCTAGAAAGGAATAGGTGTTCATAATTGTGCTCCCGGACTTGGCCTTCACCTGTACAGGCACAATAGCGAGAACACATTCATCACTTCCGGCCCCAGTATGGCCACATGTCTCCAATGACACAGATGCATTATTGACTGACACTTCCTGTGTTTTAGATTCAATCTGTAGGACAGTTGGATGTTTGTGTTTACATATATCACATGTCAAAGGCTTGTCACATTCCCTCCTCATATGACCTCTCCTCAGACAGCTGAAACACACTCTGCCTACTTTCAAAGCCTCCAATTTCTCATCTGTGTGTCATCTCATGAAGCTGTGAACACTTCTCCACTGAATGCTGGCTCTTACACACACAGCATGACCCTTAGTCATTCCTTTGTGAAACTGGCCCTCTGCGCTGTTGGTACCAAGCTGCTGATGTGGGTGATCCTGAGGCAGTATTGATGGCAGCAACAGTAGCTTGGCCTCTTCCAGTGTGTCTACTCTTGGGGTTAGAGGAACGGTCTGGTGGCATACCCTGTAGGTCACCAAAGAGAGGATCAGACAGAATCTTTACCTGACGCTCAATGAAGACCACGAAGTCTGGGAACATAGCTCTGTAACCACGGCGCTCCTGTAGCTCCCAGGCGACAGACCTCCATTTCTCCCTCAGTTTATATGGCAACTTCAACATTATCAGGCGAAGATTGGATGGCACGTTCAACTCCTCCATGTGCTGTAAATCTTCCATGACATTGCAACAGTCCCTTAAAAAGATTGAAAAAGACTGCAGAGCATTAATGTCATCAACCCTTATCATAGGCCACGTCATAGCCTTCTCCATATAAGCTACAGCAATTTTTATTTCATTTCCGAAGTATTCTTTCAATAGATTCTTTGCTCTCTCGTAACCCTCCCCAGGAGCCATGTTATAGCAACTTCGAACCAGTTCCCTTGGCTACCCTCTGGTATGTTGCTCAAGGTAATTAAGACATTCTTGTTTATCTGTAGTTTTCTTTTCAATAGCTTGCTCGAAGGCTCTAATGAAGGCAGCATACTTAAGTGGATCACCATCAAACTCTGGGATAGCTCGTGGCGGAAGAGAGGCTAAGGCTTGGTTCTGAACCAGCTGAGCAATGATGTTAGTTTGCTGTTGCATAAGGTCATACAAAGGAGGGTGTTGAACATTGTCTAGAGAGGAATGATGATGCGACTGTGATTGCATACGTGTACTCCCTTGTGAGGTCAATGGCTGAAGTCCTGTTGGTGCAACGTTAGTAGGTCTGGTTCCAAAGATGTTCCCTCGCGCTTCAGACCTGTGAGAAGATGGTGCATATGACACTGAAGACAAAGAGTTATCAGACCTTACTAAAGACTGGGCTTGTAGACTGTGCGGCCTTCCCTTAGGCCGTTCAGCCAATGGCAGAGAATGGTCCTGCTGGAAAGAGACGGTTTTAGGAAGTTGCAAGACAGGTGCTGTGTTAGAATAACTTGATGTTTGTGATTTCAAATGAGCATGAAGATAAGCATTCATGGCATCCTCTCCATTATCCTCATACTCATCCACATCTTCACCACCACGCACATTTTCAAACACAGACAATCTAGCCGTAGCAGCAGCCAACTTGGCCTCAACCTCTAGCTGTTCCTTTTTCAGCTTTGCCTTTTCCATTTGAAGGGCTTCTTCTTCAGCGTCAATGTCATGCATTTTTCTCAAAGCAGCTGCAGACTGTAAAAGCGCAGCCCTTTCAGCCTTTGCCTTTAAACGTACAGAAATAATACTGGAAGCCTTTGAATGGACAGAAGAATGATCTTTATGTTTTGAGCCTTTACTTGAAACATTGGATATACTATCTTCAGGCCTTAGGTCAGAATTTATAATGACAGCACATCAGGATTCTCATCATCGTTTTTTGCAGCAGCATCGGCCAACCATTTCTTTACATCATTCTCAAAAGCTTTAATGTCCTCTGTTTTCTGTGCAAGCCAATGTTGTTGTTTGTCATGTTCAGGATCTGGAATAGGCATTTCCAGCAAAGTAGTTTGAGTTTCTAAAGCCTCATCGCACAACGTGGTATATTTATTTCTGCACATCAAACACAGTTTGAGATGTTCTTTTCCCAGAAAGAACCTCATTAATCCTCTGCTTAATTTTACTTGCATAAATTGAGATTTCCAATTTTTTTGCAGATTTTCATACAACATTGTAAGTCCCTTAGCTGTTAATTTTCTTATGCGTTTCCCCGAGTCATCAACAGCAACACTAGACTTATCAGAAATATAATTTTCGTCTGTAGCCACAGAAGCAATTTAGGCTCTATCGAGCAAGGTTTCTTCATCTCCAATCATCTTTATGCATTAAGCGCGTCAAGTTCAAAGCGCTCAATGAAAACAGCCAGGGGCGTCGGACTGGGGGTAAAACCAGTACTGATTACCAGGGCCCCAAGGGGAGAGAGGGCCCTTGAAAAGTCTGGAATATATTTTATTTGGAACATGGGGGCCCATCAGGACTGCCTATACATAGGGCCCGGCATCTTGTGCTACGCCCCTGAAAACAGCACAATTAGCTTTCCTTCTGCAGAGGAAACCAACAGCACGTACAACACAGCACTATGAGTTTTACGAAGCAACAACACTGAAACAGTCTTTCATTTCAATTTCAAAAGTCCACCTTTTTTCCAATTCCATCAGCAGAAATAAACGAAAGTGTACCCACCAGCTTTCCGTGATTGCGATCTGTGTGAGAACTTACAGCTTACATACTTAATTTATGACTTCCAAGCTCCATGACAGGTAAGCAATCCAATGAGATGGGCAATCCTTTCAATGTCCAAAGATCAGGACACTCCTGTCCAGTTCAGAAGCGTATCCAAAGCAGGAAGGAATCGGTTCTTACTGTGTTGAGGCTATCCTATAGGCCTCGGCATAGATGGCATGGTGTTCTCAACGCGTAGCAGAAAATCCAGAGTCCAAACATTTGCTCTCTTTGGGTGGTGTTCCCGTTTATTATAAAAGTACAAAAGGAATAGTTCACATTAAAATGGTACTTCACCCAGTGCTAAATAATAAAGTGCTGTTGCTATTGGTATTGGGTGCTCACGGCTACGGTAAGAACCGTGTGATCTTTGCCATCCACACCTTTTCCTTACTAATTGCCACACCTGTAAATATACCTAATTCCTAGTGACGTGTCACACCCAGTGCAACACTTCCACCAATTGGCTAGAGTAAGTAATAGCAATCCTAACCTATCCAGAAAAGGTGAAGGTATAAATGGCTCCTACAATGACTGACACACAAGGTCATGGCCACTAAGGCTAGATCATGTTGAAAAAATGCGATTTGGTGAAACTATACTTTATAGTTAATATGTACACTATATAAAGTATACTTTATATGTATATATGTGTGTGTGTATATATACAGTATTCAGTCAAACCAAAAATTATTCAGACAACAGGTATAGTTTTTGATATTTTTTTACTAGTGGTTGCAGGACACTGTAGTTCATTTATGTAAGTCAAGATAGCAAAATAAAGTCAATTGTGACATATTACACCCAAAAACTCCCCAAAAATTCTGACACTTTGACCCGCCCATGTTTTGCTGAAGTGTTTTTTCTTTAATTGCTAATGTGACCTTTTTAAAGATCACAGACTAAACAAAATTAAGCATTGCTTGGTAATTTGTTTACCTAAATTGTGCACTTAAATTTAACAGCTGACAGATATTCAACATAATTCATGTGTGAGAGTCTAACAGAAGGACGGACAAAACCAGTCAAATATCCACTGATCTGAGAACTCTGAGTTCTGCTCATATTTTATTACCATTTTCTAAACTATACAGAATAAACTGTGATAATGTGAGAAATGTTGAAGGTGTCTGAACAAATTTTGGTTTGACTGTATACCGGTATACGTATATATATATTACTTGATGTTTAGATCACATGACACTTTTACATTTATAAACTTTTGCAGAAAATTAAAAAAAAAAGATTTTTCTTTCTTTTTTACATTTTTATTGTGGAAATCATATGTGTCGTCATTGACCCAATAAAACTCAGGGTCTGGTGGCTCTGAATGTTTTGAAGATCTTAAATGTTGAAGTGCACAGTTAGTCCCGCGGCTCTGATCGCTGTTTAACACGCAGACCGCATTACTCCTACAGCGCCTTGAGTAACATCAGCTCAAACCCTCACATCATTCTTTACAGTGCAGAAGAACAGGCATGCAGTTAACACGCATTATCCTGTGACTGTAACCACTCTCAAAGGCCGGATTACCACAGCTGCAGTGACTGAGCTGATGACTCGTCCAAAAGTTGTGTGAATAACTGTTATAAAAGAATTACCAGGGTCCTTAAAAAGTCTTACAGTTCAGTTTGATCAAATTTAAAGTCACCATGAAACCAAAGTAACGTCTCCTCCCTCTTGCAGCAACATCTCTCCTCGTCACTGATGATGTGTTTACTGGCTGGAGGGCGGGGCTATAACCTGTCACTCACATGAGATCCACCAATCGCAAAACACAACCATCAAATTAATTAATGATGGACATTTAAATACACATTTGTAATGATGAAGTTGCAAGTTAGTACATTTAAAATATTTTAACCTACTCACTAACAAACACACTGAAGTTAACATTATTATCAAGCATTTTAGCATGTTAGTCCACACATGAAAATAAGTGTACTTCTTTTAAGCACAACACAATATTATTTAAACAATGTGTATTTAAAATGTACTTTAAAATCAACATAATCACATAGTGACCTTTAAAAAGTTAGACTATCTGCAAGTGCAGTGTTTAAAAAAATACTTATAGGATTTGAATAACTCTACAAGTGCACTTCTTTTTCACAAGGCTAAACATACAGTTTCCCTGCTTTGACAGATGACAAAAGCCTTTCTGCCACAGATGAAAGCCAAGAACCACGGACATATCGTTACTGTTGCAAGCACTCTTGGTCTGTTCAGCACTGCTTGTGTAGAGGTCAGTTACACAAATATACAGGCTTTAAAGGTTGTAAAACGGTTGTGTCTGCAACCCTTCAATGACATTTAAAGCTTTTTGACTGACTGCTCGTGTTCTCTTTCCTGTTTTAGGACTATTGTGCTAGTAAATTTGGAGCTGTAGGTTTCCACGAATCTCTGACTCATAGTTTGTTAACAGAGGACGGTGTGGATGGGGTGAAAACCTCCCTGATCTGCCCGTACATCGTCAACACTGGCATGTTTGCTGGATGCCAAATCAGGTGAGAAACCGGGAAATAAATCACTAAAACTCAAATAAAAATAATTGAACAATGCCAAAGCACAACCAAAACAATGTTCTTCCACAAAATGCATGCAGTTTTGTTTTTAACCACTAGAGGGCCAAACGTTACATAGTGTACCTTTAAATGTAATTACAATGTTCATATTTATTGGATCAAATGGTTAAGTACATTGTAGTTAAGGCCACCTAATATGGCCTACAGCGAATGGGGTTTGATGTCAAACTAGGTTTTTTATAAGTAACTATTAAAAACTTTGAAGCACTAAAATTACTTATTGAAAATAACTAAAACTGCAATAAAAATAAACCAAGCAAAAGTAAGTAGTAATATTTAAAAAAGCAAAAAAAAAGAAGACGACAAAAACAGCAAAATGACAAAACATTAAACTGAAATGAGCTGACTGTTGGAGCTATTTGCTATTTTTGTTTATTTTAGGCTTAAGTTAAGTTATAGCCTAATTTATTTCCTTTCTTTCCCTGCTAAAGTTAATTTGCTTTATTTTGTATTCATGTTTATTTTTTTTTGTTTTCTTGTCTTGTTGTTAATTGGTCACATGGTGCTATGTTAATTTGCAGAAGTAGGTCCAGGTGGGAGGGACCTCGGGTTGCGAGGGCATATGGTTTTTTACCAGCTTCAGAGAGGCAGCAGAAAATGTCTGTGAGCTTGCTTGTGTGTGTAAATAAACCTCCTCAAACTCAATTTTGTTATGGACATTAGTTCACTTGGACACCTCTAAACCTGCGTAAAGCCTAACACATGACGTAGCCTCAGTGGCCATTTGAGAAGTTTGATATATTATAAGTTTAAGTTTATGGACAAATAGCCACTGCACTGACGATATAAAAATAAAAGCTAATTCAAAATATTAGTTAACTTAAAACTAAGCACAACACCAAACCTAATGCAGCGTGCCTTCACATCTGAACATGGTGCGTTTTTGTCGTTTTGGGAGCCAGTGATCACCACACGCTCGCTTTGGAAATGAGCTGTACGAACAGTCTTCAAAAATTTTTTTATGTTCCACAGAAGAAGAAAAAATGGCTTGGAAGTGGAACAACATGAGGATGAGTTCACAATGAATGCTATTCCTCTACAGCACAGTGGATGTCTGTCCGTCTAATCTCCCACTGTTCACGCTAGTGTGTGTTCATTCACAGGAAGGAACTTCAAGGCCTGATTCCACCCCTGGATCCTCTATACTGTGTCCAGGAGTCAATGAAGGCCATTCTGGCTGACCAGAAGATGGTCTGCATCCCCCGCGTAATGTACTTCGCATTCCTCTCACGGGCGTAAGCATCTCCCCTGTCCTAAACACAGCCTGGCTTACACTTGGATTAAGAGAGATAGCGTACACAAAGCTCAAGCATTAATCGTTCTATGTCGTGTCTTTTCTTTAGGTTGCTCCCCTGGGACGCTAATGTTGCAACATATCGTTTTATGGGCGGCGACAAGTGCATGTATTCCTTCATTAAGACCAAACAACACCAACAGGCAGTTAACGGTCACACCAAATCCTCTTAGCGGTCCCGTAATACTTCAGTTCCACACATCATCCACATTCCAAGGAGAAAAACCTACAACAAAAAGTATTGTGCCTGCTAGATTAAAAAACAACAACAACAAAACATTTCAAATGTACTTCATGGGGAGCAACAGAAATATATATATTTTTCTGTACAAAAAAACCCAGTAACACTTTAGTTTAGGGTCCAATTCTCACTATTAACTAGATGCTTATTAGCATGCATATTACGAGGATAATGGCTGTTTATTAGTACATAAAGTACATATTAATGCCTTATTCTGCATGACCAGATTCTCAATCCTACACAGTACCTAAACTTTACCTTAGTATTAATAAGCAGCAGTAATTAGGAGTTCGAGACAACAGCCATAGCTAATAGTGAGACTTGGACTCTAAACTAAAGTGACCCAAAAAACTAATCATTGTTTTGAAACATTATAATGAACCTGTTCATACAAACTAACTGATCAATAGACCCCTTTCAAAACAGATGCATCTCAGCTATTTATTATATTATTTGATATGACGTCATTGTTGCAATTTAATATAACAATACATTTTCAAAGTTATAAATAATTGGAATTTACTAAAACGGCTTAAAATAGGCACTCGCATTAAAGTATGAGGATGATTAATGACAAGCACTAACGGCAGGATGTTAAATCAGCGAGCCGCAGTCCCGCGACTGGTGTTGCTCTCACGTGTTATAGTGTAACCTTAATTAACTACATGTACTTACTATAGGGTTAAAGGTAGAGCTTGGTTTAGGCTTAGTTGTGCTTATAAATATGCATAATCTACCGTTATTGCTATGATCTGCTGTTATTACTATAGTGCATGTTGTGTAAGGCCTGTGAAAGGATTGCATGTGATGTGGCGTGAGTTAGAAAGCATGTAATCCATGCCTTAAATCATCAATGGACTAAAGAAAATCTGATCAGATTGCTTTTATGAAGCAGAAATTTACATAAACCAGTGATAGAGTGGTAAAATGTAACACAAACTCATTTTGTTAACTGAAATCTCGACTTTGCATTATGGAAAATCAACACATGTCTGTCCTGGAATGCAGTGATCTGTGAAGTACAGTAAATCCGCTTTAGCGTGCGATGCAGTGAACAGCTGAGCACAATACAGGGATTGTGGGCTTCAGTTCGCCTGCATGCGCAAGATCCTCCGCCACATAAACCTGTTTGAAGCAAAAACGTGACCAACATGTTACACAAGTGCTTCATTTTATTTATTTACTAGAGCAGCAAAACTAAGACATGAAGACAAAACATGGTAAATTACATGCAACAAGAGACATTTATAGTTATTTTTTTTTCTGCGTTGCAAAAACTCGTTTATACAGTAAAAACATCTTCAAAACTACAGGAAAAAGAACAATCGGAAAATACTTTCCCCGTTGATTTTAAAGATGCCACAAAATATCTGCCAACTCCCAAGTGGTGTTAAATATTTGTAAAAGGCGACATTTCAAAATACTGACAAATGAATAGTTGGGTGAGACGGCAAACTAAACAAGAGAAAATGTTGAACGGCCCTAAATGAACACATGAGGGGAAGCGCCAACATGAGCAGAGGCCACCCAGTGTTGTGATCAGCCCCTCCACACCAGTATAACCATCATTCCTTGCTCAGTCAGATTTAAATCCATTAAAACAAACCCTTAAAAACCCTTCTGTCTGGCCATGCATCACTGGGCGGTGCGCCTCCGCTCATGTTGAGTCCATTGGTCGTCTCAGTTTGGGTGTCTTGAGTGTCAGAGATCCCCTTTCTTGGCGATAAGGAGTCTGTGTGTGTGTGTGTGTGTGTGTCTACACCAGCTGTACAGTGGCAGCCTGAAGGTAACCCTGCAGGTACTGAAGAGCTTCTGCTGGCAGACTGGTGCTCAACATGGAGGACACCTGTCACAGACAACATTCAGTTAGCAGGTATTCTGGGTAGGGGAGACGAGCATGCTCCTGCCATGTTCTGAACTCATTTGAGTGATTACATCAGCATCCCTAAACCATCTTATGAGTGGTACTCACCCTTCCAGGACAGGCGGTGGAGAGTTTGTGTAAAGACTGAGCTAGGAGGATTTTGGGATTGTTGACAGCATCTCCGATGGGGTCATGTTCTTTCTTGCCTGCAAAAGCCAGCTGGGAGAAAGCGGTCTGGTATCCTGGAGTGTCCTCTATGTCTATGAAATGTTCATCATCTGGGATGCTGTCATCTTCTGGTAACTCGAACAGACCAATAAGAGCCTGCAGCAAAGGAGCCCTAAAGAACATAACCCACGTTTGGGTCAATGGCAAATAAGTTTGTCCTCAGTAAAGAAATACAAATATCCTCAACTCCATGTGTACACGTGACGTGACCGAGCAACCATCGCTAATCTATTGGAGTATTGGAGCAATCTATTGTGGCGGCAGTGGCTCAGTGGTTCATGTAGGTTGTCTACAAACCAAGGTTGGTGGTTCAATCCCCGGTTCCACCTGACCAAGTGTCGAGGTGTCCATGAGCAAAACACCTAACCCGAGCTGTGTGTGTGTGTGTGTGTGTGTGTGTGTGTGTGTGTGTGTGTGTGTGTGTGTGTGAGACACCTAACCCCAGCTGCTCCCGACGAGCTGGATGGCGCCTTGCATGGCTGACACCGCCGTCGGTGTATGAATGGGTGAATGTGAGGCAAAGTGTAAAGCGCTTTGGTGGCCATTGGGTCTGTGAAAGTGCTATATAAATGCATTTACCATTTTACATCAGAAATAGACCGGGGCATCGAGTTACCGTCGGGAATGTGTAGTGTCACGCCGCATCCAGTGTAGACAGTTTCAGCAAATGTACTTAAAAAGAACAAATTATCTGAATAATAAAAAAAAGTCAAGAGGGTCTGCAAGGGTCCTTTATGATAGTGTTTTTCCTTCTGTTTGAAGGGGCTATATGCAGAATTCAGAAACCCTTGTTATTGGCGATAGTAGTGGCCGTTAAGTGAACTTATTGCTCGCACTCATGCACTTCAGGCGGGCACTAGACATTTGCCGGTATTCGGTAATGCGATAAATCGCGATAATGAATATGCACGATATTGTTATCGCTGGCACTTCAAAACACCGTGAAAAATAATAGATTCGAATTTAGACTTTTAGAACACGCATTAGCTTATTTTCCATCAACCGCTTAAACACTGCGTATATGCTCCGCAAAACGTGTGCGCACTCTGATGTAAACAATCCCCACATGTATAAGCACTGTGTGCACGCGTGCAGAGTAGTGTTGTCACGATACCAAAATTATTGTTTCGATACCAAGTCAAGAATTGCTATTTCGATACTTTACCGATACTTTTCCTGAAAAGGAAAAGTATTTCTGACAAAGCGTTTCACATGCACCTCCTTTGCGTAGGTCTGTGCTCTTTAAATGCTGTAATAACCTAATATAAATAAATCACTGACGAACATGCACATGCTCTGCTTATAATCATATACTCTATAGATCATTTTAGCTGACGTTTTGTATGCTTTATTTTAGCAGCTTGCAAATTATTTATGCTATCTATGAAAGTTGGGGGAAAGTTGTACACCTAATACAAAAATAAATAACATCTCCAGTTAACTAGCAGAGAATTAATTTAGTTCACTATTAAATAAGATCTAGCGCTAAAATCTGTTGTTTTTTAAATCAAGCGGAGCGCTCTTTTTCGCTGCGATCAGTGTCATGGAAACAGTGTCTTTTGCGGCTCGCGCAGTCGCGCACCATCTTCACTCGGACGCGCGCTTCAATCCATCGCCGTTGCAGAGACTATTGTGTACAGGCCGCCGGATGGTGTTGCTAAGAACTTGCAAAGTATAACAGTCAGACCGGCCCTCGCGGCCTCGAAACACTACCGGCCCACCGGGAAAAGTCCCGACTCTCCGGATTGCCACTCCGCTACTGGCCGGCGGCCACAGGATCACCTGTGCTCGCACATGCAGTCATCTCGCTGTAGTGTGTGTCTCATGACAGCTGCAGTGTGCGAGGAGAAACACAGACTCCATATGGACGGACTGGAAGCGACCACACCAACATGAAATACGTCTCACAAATCTGGAACGCGGTCATTCATAAAAGTATCGATACTAATAAATGTAGGTATCGTGAGGTTTTTCATTTCCGAGTATCGCGGTACTTTTGAAGTATCGGTGCACCGCGCAACACTAATGCAGAGCGCACTCTAGTCTAATGTAAACAATCCCCACATGGAGTAGAAGCATGGCGGAAGGAGGAACGCTGCCGATGGTTTACCCCCCGCAGGGCTGCCAACTCTCACGCATTCAACTCGAGACTCAAGCGCCTTTCAGACAGGACGCAGAATACTCACAGGGACATTTGTTGCTGCGTCGAGCACGCTGGGGTCAAAGTTCAAAATAGTTCAACTTTTTATTTGCAAAATAGCAAATCGCGTTGTATCTGAAGGGCAACGTTGAACTCAGCGGCCAGCGCCACGCATTCCGCGTCCTGTCTGAAAGGTGCTTTACGCAATTGACACTTTGCACACGCTCTCACAGAGAAACATCGCGGAGCAAAGAGGACACTGACACCGACAGACTAGACAGAGCAGGATACTTTTGATTTGAAAAAAAATAAATAAAATAAATCAGCTCTTAGGTTCTGTCCATTGTGACAGATCGCTGCGCCTCAGTTCAAGTAAACCGATCATCTTTTACTTTTTATTTAAAGATACAGTACAACTTACCGAAAGGTATTTGCCTCATACATAACATCGATCAATCAGTGTTTTTCCAACACGGAAAGAGGTCAATAAAACTGCAGGAGAACAGTTATGTCACATACCGTTACACTTACCTCAGGAAAGCCATTTAATGACCAGCACTTTAGTTGACTAGAAAAAATAGCGAGGAGTATTTTGCTAAATATGTGCACTATATTACATATTTATTATATGTTTACTTGTCATTACATAATTGTAATTAATCACAACCGCATATAATGAAAAATGAACATGCAGACTGTAGCCTACCTAATATTTATCCAATATTGGTCAATATTGAATTAAGATTAAAATCAAATCCAAGAATTTATTTGAATAATACAAACAGTAACCTACCAGTCATTGTACCATGTAAACATTGTAACATGTTGTCACTAAACTTAATAAAATTCTGTTTAGTTACCATGTTTTGAAAATCACAATTACACATTGTGATGCAAGTTGTTGTTTTTTTTTAGATACCCACAATCCATCTGTTTTTCTTGAGCAATTAAAATATCGTGATAATACCGTATAACGTGATCTAAGCTGAATCAATTAACCGCAGCATGAAAATGTGATACCGGCACATGCCTAGCGGGCATACACTGCGATTTCAGCAAGGTTACCAACTCACACTGTACGAGTAGAGCACATGTACAGCTCACGATTTATGTGCTCACATTCTGTCGTCGAACTGCAACTTGCATGTTTCACACGGATCGAGTGAGCAAATGTGTATCCAGAGACCTTGTCAAAAGCATCAGCTATCGGTGTCAAGATGATTTCTCATTTCCAATTCATGTATTAAATTATTATTATTATTAGGGTAGGCCTATTAAATTGATATTACAATTAATTTGCCCCGCAATAATTTTATCACGTTAATAAAAGATTAGACAGATTTGCTTACTCCTTATTGAAAATTATTTAAAAAGTTAGGCCGATTATTCAATTAATTATAGGCATATAATTAAAATTATTAACAGCCTATAATATGTCCAAACACTGCAATAATCAGTCAATGAAAATTAAGAGCAGCCTTATTTCAAAAAGAGCTTGGTAAACAAAATACTTCTTTTTTTCCCAATACTGTAGCCTATAAGGGCCACAAGAGAATTAGGAAAATAAATTAAGACAGTTGGGCTATATAGCCTACCGTTATCAGCATTGAAGATTTAACTCTCGTCGTCTCTGAGAGAATATGCGCCAAAAGCTCTTCAGTTTTTACTTTCACTTTCTGTATAGTGAATAACTGACTGGGGTTTGAGACTTCTTCATAACTCTCTTATAAAATAAATAAACTGTAGTGCTCCTAAATGTTGCTGGTGCCCCTAACTTTTTGAAGTCACCAGTGCTACCAAGTAAAAAAGTTGATTTCGAGCCCTGACATCATTATATTCATCATTTTCCATCTGCTGGCACACAAGCCTGAGTTAGTCTTACCAGAGTTTGGTGTACTCCGTGTCCATCATAGCAGGACACTCAGTGAGGATCTTCGTGATGCCCACCGCACAGATCTTCTTCTCCACCGGCCCGGAGACCTTCTGCACCTCAGGAATCACAATCTTCTCCACAACCATGCCAAACATCCTGAGGAGACGGGAAAAAAAAGATAAAAAGAATTAAAGTTAAACAAACAGAGGCCCTTTTTTTCAAAGATACTTAGATGAGAAAATATCAGTAATAAAAGAAAAAGCACACAACTCAATACTTCCAAAATATCCGCACTGCAAAATTACGACTAAACGAATTTACAATAACAAAGCAACTTACTTTGGCTGGATGCTATCAAATATCTCCTGCAATGCAATGGCACCATATTTCACAGAATAAAGGTTGATAAAGACGAGGAAACCTGTGAAGAGGAAAAGAGTTATGGTTCAGTAGTGATTTGTAGTGTTCACAGGAACCACCTAAATCTGCGGCAAACTAGTACACTACCATCAGAAATGACTGAAATCACTCACTCTTAACAAATTTTGTTGTCTTGGAGCTCTGGAGCCTCTGAAAGAGCAGAATAAAGATCTGTTTCCTGTACGAGGTGATGGAATCTCTGCATACACACAGAACACAAACATTAATAGAGCACAGAAACATGTCAACGGTTTTTATTCACGTGTCCTCATAATGCATGGCTTACGGAGGCATGTGCTCCACTATACTGTTGAGCAGATAGAAGCCCTGATGGTCATTAGCCTTGGATGCGATGAGTTTCTGGAACACTCCAAGAAGACCAGGCTGGAGGGGTACAATTATTTTAATGAGCGGTAATTCAAGTGAGGTAAACTGCATTATGGGTATTAGTCAAGCAAAAACACTCACAATCTTGTCAGCGGCTGTGCTGGCGATGGTGGCGGCTCCCTTCTCCAGGTAGGCCTGCAGTAGCCGGACGAGTGGAGGGATGTTTCCGGTGCGCTCCCACAGGATGGGCTGCAGGAGGTGAGGAAACAGGGCCATGTAGGAGGAGGGAATGGAGCTGGAGTGGATCTCTAGCAACAGAGACATCACCTGGAAGACGTACGGCACAAACTCTGCAGGACCAGGGGACACAAGAGAATATCTGTGTGACCATTTTAAGTTGTTTCTTCACACACACATCAGTTCTAGCATCGCTAACTTGACATCTCAGCCTGTTCATTATCAAAATAAATCAGTCAAATCAAACAATCTGTGCCGTTCAGCGCAACCACTGCCTCTGGTGTTATGCCAAGCCCATTTTTGCGCATGTGAAGGATGATGTTTTACGAGGACATTGGTACGCGAGTGAAGTGCAGAGCATAGTTTACAGAAATATTGCGAATATGGACACATTTGGATTCGGGTCTAATGAGAGGTTTCGCTTTAAATTAATGAAAAATAAAAGTAGCTATATAAACGCCAAGCTGAAACGAATTCATATTCTGTTCTGAATATTCAATTGAAAGGATTTGTTGTGGAGTGAGGGGAACTAAAATAGCTTATAACTATGTTTATAATGTTTAAACATTTTGCGGTAACACTATTTTACAGTGTCCTTGTTACATGTTACACGTCCTTACCATCGTCATAAGAGTAAATTATGCATAATTACATGCAACTATCCTTCAACCAAATCCTAACCCTATAGTACGTACATGTAGTTAAGTAATATTACTCAGTACTTAAATGTATAATTACACTGTAACACCGACACCTTAAAATAAAGTGTAACCCATTTTGCTTTATTTACCAGTATTTTACATTGCCGTACTAACAAAAATGCAACTTGTACGTGACTAATGTTTTGTTTTTTCCCCCCAAAGCTCAATTTTATGTGAAGCGTTATTTTTAACCATGCAGCAAACATTTTCAAAATATCTTGAAAAATGACTTAACTGAATTAACGATCGTATAAATTCTTACTGTTGGTAACCAGTTAATGTTGAGCATCCCTAGTTCTACGGTTAGGGATTTTTTAATTGAAGTGAATTTTAATTTCGAAGTTATTACTTCAAGCCAATACTACTGTAGTAAAGACATTTATATTACAAACATTCTATTTCAATGAAATGCTTTTGAAATTTTATATGAAGAATCTTGAAAGAAATGTATTATGATTTCTACAAAAATATTACGTAAATCACAGTTATCAAACTGATAATCATAAATGTTTCTTGAGCATCAGATCCTCATATTAGAGTGATTTCTGAAGGATCATGTGACACTGAAGACTGGAGTAATGATGCTGAACATTCAGCTTTGATCACAGGAATAAATTACATTTTAAAAGATATTCCAAATGAAATATATACTTTATTACTAAAAATGCTTTATTTTAAATTGTAATATTTTACAATATTGCTGTTTTTAACAACGGTTGAACGGTTGTGCAAGTCATCACACAATTGTGTGAAAACAGGTTTAAGAGTTTAACAACTTTATAACCGTGTAACGCACCCTGTACATCATTCTGGAGGATCTCGGTAAACACCGGAAACAGGGCCTCCTCAAAGCTGCTCACGGTGTCTGGGTTTGCCTTGCAGGTGACCCTGATGGACAGGCACAGCGACTCAAACAGGTAATGGTTGAAATGTGGCTTACTGGGATTCTGTAGAGAGAACAATAATAGTAAAAGAGTCATCTTTCAACAGGGTGTCCAAATATCCAAAAAGCATTTCATGTTGTGGCTGTTTAAAATGGACGGGGGAAAAAAGTGTACATATATGAAGTATATTGCTTACTATATAAAGCAGTTTCCTTGGGGTCAATTTGACCCCATTCAATGTTTAACGTCTGTAAATACATCATTTTATTTATTTGTTTTGCTTCAGATTTAATGACTTTTCCTAATTTAATGGGGACAACTCTGTAAACATAAAATTAACCAGCTAATATTTTTTCAAAGTCATGTACACATTTTGTAGCATCGGTGTTCCTTGGGGTCAATTTGACCCCAGGCTCTGTTAGTTGTATAATAAAACAGAAGAAATATAAAAATTTCACACACATTTGTTTTGGTTGTTTTATTGAGGTCACTATAACCTGTTATAATTTGAATTTATAATGTTCATTGTAATTTTACATATTCAATATCATATTCAAAAAACTTTGTTTTAGGGCTCTAACCAAACATAACCAGATCTGTAGTATTGCGAGAACCACTAGTAGTTCACATGACATGTGATATAATTCTCATCAGAACTAATAATTCTTTCCTGTGCCATGGGAAGTGGAAAACATCATTTTTGCGAGAACTTTGATGTTTCCTGTGCCATGGGGGAGAGTGGAAAACATCATTTTTGCGAGATTGACCCCAAACATAACTCGTGTTACTATTCTTGATAAAATAAATAGTTTTTCTTTCCAAATGTTATAGATCACAAAAATCTATGCTTTGATATATTATAAAACAAATAAAACACCAAATATGTTTATACTTTTCCAATTTTAGGTCAATCAGTCAGATTTTATGTTGATTTCTAAATTTGTCCATAGCCGTGCAATGGGTATTCTGGATGTATAAGGGGTTAGGTGGGGTGGGGAGGGGGGTGGTGGGTGGATGTCAACCTAAAAGGTTACTTAAGTAGTCAACAAAAGACACAAATTACCTGAGACAAACCTTTGTAAAAAAAAAAAAAAAATTATATTGTGGAGGTTTAAATTACTGGGGTCAAATTGACCCCAGTATCAGATTTGAGGGTAACAGGAGGGTTAAATGATTAAATTAAGTCTTAAATTTGGCAAATAAGCTCACTATATTATAGGGCTGGGTATCGATTCAGATGTTCAAATTCGATTCGATTTCGATTCTCAATTCGACTGTAATGAATATAGATGTAATTCAAATCTCAGGTCTAAATATCAGTTATCATTTTTTAGACAATTTTTTATTACATTGATCTCACCTAAACGTTTGTTTTTACAATGGGGTGATTTTTTTGTTAAGAGTTTATGCAACACATGGAAGCTTGATTTCAATCTTTGAATTAAATTGAAAAAAGTAGCACAAATAAATACAATAGAATAAAGACACAAATAAAGAGACATAAAAATAAAAGTTTTTGGATAGGTCAGAAATACAACAGATACTGAATAAAGTAATCCAACGTAAAATAACACTGGATAGTCTTTTAGTCCTGACTGAATTAAATACATAGGCTATTAATTCTTATTCCTTACAATTAATGCTATATTATGTTGTTTTGAAAAAAAAATTAATGACAGACACATATGGCTGCGTTCACTTTAAGAACTACGGATCCATTACTGTTTCATTATACTGTCTGTCACACGCGCTTCATGCTTATTTAAGACATAACCGACTGTCTTTACGGGGTTACTCACCAAGACCAGAGTTTTGACAATTTCGCGTGTTTTTAACTGTTAAAGCGATATAATCCACGAAACAGAACTTCTGTTACTGGCGAGCTGTTTGTGAGGCGGATTTAGGCTTTACTGTACGTGTGCACGCAGTGAGAAACATCTCTGAGCGCGTGAGCACTGGATAGTTAAAAATTGCTTGAATGTTTAAACTGGTAAAACTTAAAGACGTGAAAATGATAAACGTTAGTTACGATGCAATGCTGGCCCGATTGTGCGAGTGAATATTCCGTCATGTCCCGACTCCTAAACGCGAGTGTGTATCGACGCCTGCAGCGCTTGCCTTGTGCAGAGAGAGAAGACGCAGCACTAGGGCTGGGTACCGAGTTCGGTACTTTTTAGGTACCGACCGAATTGCCTCGGTACTACCGAGTATCGAAACATGTCTTGTTTTTCGGTACCAAATTTCGGTACCTAAGTGGTTAATCTCGTCAACGTCAGTGAAACATGCATGCAGCATGATTGGCTGTGGAGGAAAAACACTAGTTTACGCGGCTGCCCAGAGACTTGGCTTGTCGCATGTGAGGCTGTAGTGTGTGTGTGTGTGTGTTTGCCAGAAGCACGCAATGCAATATTTTCGACAAGATAATTGCTGCCAAGACCGGTAACACGGTAAATCTGATAAGGCAAAGCGGTGTGTCATACAAAGCACACCGAACGCGAATAGAGCGTCAAATAGGCGTCTATCGCGTCTAGTTAGACGCTTCAATCTTCCGCTCGAGTTCAAAACGCGTCGCCCAATTCGCATCATTCGCGACGCCCGGCGCGAATGATGCGTCTATCCCCGTCTTTGACTTTGTATCTAATCTACTAGCGCAAATAATTAAATTCGCGTTCGGTGTGAACAGTGAACACACCATTAGTAAACACTTGTTCATTAATAAACAATTAAAATATCTCCTTGCTGTTGTTTCCCGACACATCCATAATCATTAGGCTACTTTTGCCAGTGCTTTGCGGCAAGCTTGATGTGTGCGGAGCGCGAGGCATATATCCCGCCCCCTAGTAGCCTATATTTAATTTAATTCATATTTATTTGTATAGCATTTTTCACAATACATATCGTTTCAAAGCAGCTTTACAGAAAATGAATGTGTCTAAATTACAATTTAGAGTGATCTGTTATCAGAGGTGACAGTGTAATGCATTTCTATTAATTTTCATTCAATTTCATTGTTAAACAATGCATTAAGTTAAGGAAGAAACAATGAGCTCATTGAAGTAAAGAATACATGTTGTTAAATGATTAGGAAACATAGAAAACTTCAGCATTGGTGCTTTTTTACATACTCAAAATATGAGTGTAAAAAAGTCAACAAACTGAACAAAAAAAAATAAAAATTAGGTAATGTTATATTGTTAAACAAAATTGGTATCGAAAAAAGTATCGTTCAGGAACCGGTATCGAAGTCAAGGTATCGGTATCGGTATCGGTATCGAACATTTTGTTACGATACCCAGCCCTACGCAGCACCGCGAGCCCTGAATATGGAGAAAATCGATTCGTGGCCGTTGAGAATCGATCACATTTTAAAAAACGATTAATCGAAAAATCGATTTTTTTGCCCAGCCCTACTATATTACACGTTTTATTTAGTGAGTGCCTATTCTCTGATAATTTACATGCTTCAGAAATACGACTAGTAAAACAGAATGCTGAAAAGTATGGTAGTGTGCCATGCTGAACACACCCAGTGAACGAAACATTTGCATGGAGGTGTCCCGTCCTGCCTTTAGGATCAAGTCCGGCTTGGGAAATGTCCCCTTTAATGGACGGATATTTCTGTGTGTCCTGCCAGTGAATCCAATGCCATGGATTGAGACATGGACCACATTGACTGGACACCAACCTGAATTAAAGCCCCCTTTCGTGGACAGCAGATTTATTGACTGGCTTACCTTGCTGACAAGGAGGAGCTTGTGGGTGAGCTGGCCAATGAGAGTGGGGATATAGGGCACAATGGCGTCCTGCAAGAGGGAGAAACTCCTCATGATGGCTGGAGAGGTGGCAAACAGAAAAGGTCAAGGAGAAAATAGGAGAATATTAAAGTAAACAAAATAAAGTCGACAAATATGGTCTGTGAAAATTAAACCGCCAATTACCTTTCATGATGTACTCGTTCTCAGATGAGCCAGGGATTGCTAAAGCTTTGAACAGATGATTGAGTAACTGCTCTGTGAACGGTGCCATCTCAGTGGGTGTGATGCTGAAAAACAGGATTAGTTTAAAACAAAAAACAATGACAAACTACATAGCATGACCAGTCTTCTCATGTAGCGTATAAACTCACAGGGTGGAGTTGTTGGCTCCTCTCATGGTGAAGAGCCTCTCGAGTGCATGTGCAGCATAGGTGTGCTGAACGATGCTCTCTGCCTGCAGGTGCGACACCAGGAGAGGAACCGCCTCCAACAGCTGCTCTTTAGGGAGCTGAGGACCAGACACAAGACACACCGGAGGTAGAGGTGGGCGATATATCGTTTAGATGATGATATCCGAATTGTTGTCTGGACAATATGCAAAATTGGGATATCGAATATTTCATAATTTGTACAATCCGACCCCCCAAACATGAAAAGAGCTGAAGGAAGTTAAAGAGAAGACAAATAACGCACACTATAACCTTCTAAACAATTATATGTAGCGATTTTAATACTGTAGGGGTTTGTTTGACTGTATTTTATTTTATTTTTTGTACAAAATCACGATCGTTCCTCAATTGCACGAGAGTAAAGCTGCTACTAATTTGCAATATACAACTACGAAGTTCTTACCTGTGTGTTATGACGTTTCTTAGGTTGAAGCAACACTCCAAAAGAGTAAAGCCGATGTACGATTAATAAAATAGCTGCTAGAAAAGGCAAAATGTGCGTTGTTTGCGGAAAAATGAAGTCTGAGTTAAAAAGTTTTTCTTAAATGTCTGTGGCGTCCTCAAGTGGCGAGCTTCGTGATTGAATCATTAGAAAATTGCGTTGTATAATGAGTCCAAAAGATGGAATACATTTCCCAAAGAGATAGGTTCGGTACGCATTACAAACCGAACCATTCCGGTGGTTGGACCATTTTTCCTGCCGACCAAAATCCGCGCTGGAGCGAACACCACAACGTTGCGCAACATCAAATGGCAAATGTAATGAAAGCGGAACGAAACTCAGTATTTTGTGCTTCACGGACCGTTTATCAGTTCGGACGAATGTCAGTGCAGCGCGAGTCGATCTTGATTAAGCGACACCGTTACTACATAAGAGATCCAGTAAACAAAGCATTTGAACTCGCCACTTAAGTAATAACATCGCTGCGAGATCTTACAGTGAGAAGCGTTACAATTTCTCCGTAATTAACGGATCAAACAGCACTGACGTGGAAACCAGGAGAAACATCGTTCCATGAATGAACTATAGGTTTTAAGTCCACAGATCATTCACTATGGATTTAATGTAGTAACACTAACTTGTAACCATGGAAGTTTTGCAGAAATATTAAAATGCTTTCAAGTACGTCACACATCTTTTTCCAGCACTTCAAAACTCAAATGTTATATGTTGTTTAAATGTTATTTTTAATGTGATGACCAAAACATTATTTGCTCATCCTTCAATCAAGATTACCCCCATTTATAAAACTAAAAGTTTTAAGATGTTTTTATATTTAAAAATATTTTTTCTTTTAATAAATAGGAAATTTCTATGGCATTTCTTTATTTTTTGCTGTATCGAAAACGTACCAAACCGTGACGCCACTGTATCGTATCAAACCGAACCGTGAATTTTGTGAACCGTTACACCCCTATTAAAAATATAAAAGAACAATAAAGACTTTATTGAATAATATTTTAAAAAGTTTAGGTGTCTTTAAATCAATAATGTCTCATATCTTTATGTACTAGTAATTCTATACAATAATAGGTCAAATCAAATGCAGCAAGTCAAAAGACCAACTGGACCTTCTTTGCCAGTTTGCACACATTTCTTTGAAGGATTGCAAAAATATCGTCTGAATATCGATATCGAGATATTGAAAAAAAATAGAGATATTCATTTTTGTCAATATCTCCCACCCCTAACCGGAGGACACTTGTGGAACGGAAACCACACAATGTAATGGAAAAGAAAGTGCTTACCTGACTTCTGAAGGTCATAACATACTTGATGGCATCCGCTTTCAAAACGGGGAACTCGTTCACTGAGGGGATGAAGAAGAAAACAACTCATTCGAAGGAACACCACCCCACTGCAGTTCTAGTGTATATACAGTAAATGTAACAAACAATTTGTCTGAAAAGTTAAATGAGACGTCAATTACCGTTGGGAGACTTCAGGTCTACTAGAATGTGGTTGACAAGGAACTCAGAGAGGTTCACCAACTCATTGGCTTGTGTTATTCCATGCTGTAAAACAGAAGTGAACGTTTGTAAGACTGGACCTCAGACAAACAGTTCACAAACAAAAAAGAAATCAAATGCAAAATATTCTTGAAACTGGCTCCAAAAATCCGACTGCCGGGTAAATTGAATTTTTACAGCTTGTTTTCTAAAAATCATATTAAGGTGCGAGACAACACATGTAAGCCTCGATTAAACATTTAATTTCACAAACCTTGCAGATTTAATCGAATCCAGCTGTGATATCTTGTAAAGTGTGCATTTGTAGCCTGCATAAACGAGTTACTGCGAGTGACGGTCTGAATGCGAACAGAAGATCAGCTTCACAGGAGACGCCATCGAAAAACTGTAAATCCTTCATTTTAAAATATGCTGTGCTATATCCAGTCGGCCACTGTGTCATATTCATATAGTTTTCATATGTAGAATTAGCGTTACCTTGTCTTTATTTGAAAGAATGTGATAGCAGTGCACACGAAATTACCAGATTACTGAGTGCCCTGTTACAGTGTTTACTTTTTATTCACATATTCATATTTAAGCAATTACTTTATTTGTAAAAAATACTGTGATAGGATTGCAGATTCAAGAAGTTGCCATCTAAAGTATAAGCATGTTTATTTTAAAGATTCGTTTTCTTATTCATAATTGATTAAATGTTGATTTAAACAAATATAAAAATATCGGCTTTATATCGGCCATCCTGCTCTCTAAGATATCGGCATCGGACATAAAAAAAAAAACAATATCGGTTGACCACTAGTACTGTATGCAAAAATGTTATTACCTGGTCTTTATTTTACTAAACGCACGCACACGCACACACACACACACACACACACACACACACACGGCGAAGCTGATATCTATAGCGGTCAAACCACTATTTGTGACAAAAGTGTGAGCACTGTGAAAGTTGTACTTCTAAAATATGCTAAACTACAATTTGCATTAAGTAAGGCATCAGCAAAACGATGATGCTGCAGTGAACACCTGCAACACTGGAGGGGAAATTAAGAGTAGTTATTTAATCCAAGTAAAACAGCTAGAGATAAACCGATATATCGGTTTGCCCATATTTCAGCATTTTCCTATTATCAGGTATCGGTTAAGATCAGATTCACCGATAAATGGCACCATTAATTGCGCGCAAGACATTAAAGAACTGCGTGCCGGAGGGTAGACGACTCAACAATGGTGTTCAAAGGTAAAATAATTTGCATCCCTTAATTAATCAACTTTATTTAACATAACAGCCATTAATGCACAAATGAGATGTTAAACTTGGCACTAAAAAAATAGAGATGAACTCTAACTTTACATGACTTAAAACAGCCATGAATGAGTGCATGTTAATAAAAGTGCTGAATTGAATTCTCTCTCTGCTGTGTGTTCATCATTAGTCTCATGAAGTCTTGTTCACAGTGCCGTTCACTCCAGCAGTGCCACCAAATGCAACTTAACATGATCCACTCGATTAAAACTCGTTTAAAAACTTAAATTATATTAAAGCCTATTATATAAAATGTATTTAGCTAATAAACATCTAAATAATTACAGCTCTGTGGAAATTAATTATTATCTCCGCGAGAGACGTTCTGTGTAAAATCTAGACCGACAAAAACGTTAATAATTCTGATAACATGCCAGATGAGATGGCCTCCATAATTGTAATGATGTATTCGCTGTTTTGTTTATGTCTTCTGTCAATGTTGTTTGGGTATTCCAGTGTGTTCCATTCTTTTATCTCTTTAAACTATCAAACAAAACAAACCTTTTAAAAATTGTAGTTTATAACGAATGCTTATAATTATGGGGAGTTTAGACTCCCCTGTCATTTATGTTCTCCGTTTGAAAACATTCGACTGTAAATATATATGTTGCATGTTATTAATATGCTGTTGTTATAAATAGAAAGATGCAACAGCAGTAATGTTTTTTGTTGTTGTATTCAGGCATTTTGTTTTATGCTTTTTTTAATTTGTAAGAATTATTTTACATGCTATATTCATTACCTGTGTTTACCGAATCACATTTTTTTTTAAAAAAAGACACTAGATTCAGTGCAGTATTTATATATGTATGCATTTTATTTTTTTGCACTCTTACAGACTATTTACTGTTGTAGAAGTGTGTTTTGTTTTGCATGTAAGGACGGAGTGAAATTGCAAAAATTAGAGTATTTAAAAAGTGTTAAATAAAACAGTCCGTTCAGTTCAGTGCTGTTGTTGTCAAAAATAATTGTCAAAAACAGAAATAAAACAAATTTCGGTTCTATCGGTTATATCAGGCACATAAACAACCAAATAATTGGTATTGGTAAAAAAAAAAAAAAAAAATCTATATCGGTCGATCGCTAAAAACAACTTGATCAAAACACCATCTCACCTTTTGTGTCTGAGCTTTGGAGGCCAGAGATGTCACCAGGTAGATAGCAGCATCTTTGTGCTTCCAGTTCACACCAGGGTTCTTGGCATACTCTGCCAGCATGGAGTTCACATAGCCAGAGAAGATGCCCGTCACCGGGCCCTCGAAAAATTTACAGAGGCCTCGCACCAAATCACAGGCTGCTCTACGCCTTGTGTCGATGTCTGAGGACAGAAGGCATCATTTACTCCACACATCAGAAAGCCAAGTGCCTGAGCAATTTAGTGTAGCATCAACAGACCTGAGCCTTCAAGGTCTCTGATGATGTACTCCTCCGAGTTATCTTCAAAAGCCTCTTCATCTGCACCTATTCACATACAAATATCAATTTACAACATGTAAAAATCCTTCTGAATCTACATCTCATTAGCCGGGTTCTTTGTTAACTACTGACATAGAAGACCTTGACAAAATAAATTGACACATACTTCTGAACTCCATGTTGGGAACGATGACTTTCTCACAGATGCTGGTGAGAACATTCTGATCTTCAAAGAGATGTTTATAGTGCGGCCGCTCACACACTGACGCCAAAAACTGGATAGCATTGCTCACAAGCTACAACAGACACACTATTATCAGGCACCGTTAAGAGAAAACTAACAGCACTATGAACACTGAAAAGAATCTAGTGGCAGACATTATTTTAAAGTCTTGAATAAACGATATGCATGTTAAATACAATCCACTTACCAAGTCATATTTGACCTCCTGACCTGTTGTGACCAGCAGGTTCCAGATAGCAGTGACGAAGCGAGGCAAGTAAGGCTGGAACTCTTCGTCGTATTTTTGAGCGTAAAGTGCAGCATTGTCACAGATTTGAGATTTCAACAACTCCAACAGACCAGCCTCCTCCTCATCCTACAGCAAAAGTTACATTTTACTTTCTTAATTTTGCTTATTTGAACTCGGTGTTAAAGAAATCAGATTTATGAGCACTCCTCTGCAACTATATTTTAACATGAACAAACTCACATCTGTTTGCAACAACTTGTTATCCAAGGTCAATAAGTTATGAAAATTTGTCATCCAAGTCTCCATGTTATCTTCAAAGAACTCTGGAAGATCCTGAAGAAATTGAAAAAAAACAAAAAAAAAACAAGATGTTACTTGCAAAGACAGACAAAGAATATATAAAGTTAAAAAGGTGTCATGAGAGGAATGAGTGCAGACTTACTTGGAAGTTAAGGCTGTAGAACAGTTTTGAAATAAGCGTTAGAGAAGAGAAGAGCACTTTCAGGGCGTTGATATCTGTTGCATGAGTTTGACACAAATCAATTGTAGCCTAAAAAAAAAAAAAAAAAAAGTAACATTTGAATTTTCATATCACATATGTTGTAATGATTGTAGCATATATAGAATTTAGTAATCACAAGATTACAACCGCTCATTGACTACCTTGAAAAGTTCAGTGAGAGGCTGTGCAAAAGTGTCCAGTACTAGCTTGATCTCGGACCACAGCTCATTGGACTTAAACTCATGGCGGTATCTGAAAGACAGGAGACCGGATACATCAAACTTAAAGGTCAAGCTCAAAAACGTACATAATTCACTGAAGATTAAAACACATTATGTAAAAGGACTACACTTTTGCATTCATCTTATACCTATGCGTCTCAAGTACCTTTTAAAAAGGGAATGCGCCGTGCGAAGGATTCCGTTGATGATGTGGAAGTCTCCGCTCTGAAAGCGGTTCACCATCTCAGTCAAGAGATCCGGCCATTTCTGAGGGAAGTCCTCTCGCCCGATGATGCTGATCGCATCACTCAGCTGCAGAAGGGAAAACAAGCATCTCTACGGTCCATTTACATCAGCAGATCAATAGGGCAGTGTTTCCCAACCCAGCGGTGCTCAACGTTTGACTCCCACGGCCCACAACAATCAGGGCTAGGCTTTACATTGAGCATTAGTGATATTAGGGGTGGGCGAAACGGCAAAAAATATCATATCACGATTTTATCACAATTCTTACTTTACTATTTAACAGTAGCATTGAAGAAAGTAATTAAATGAACAAATATGAAAATAAAACAGACTTCACTGTATAAATTATACATTGATTCTTATTAAAGCTTCTATTAAAGTTCTCAGTCAAGAGGAGTGAGTGATTTCCTCTGTGTTTTGTTGTTTATTTTGGTCACGCATGCGCACCCCTTTTGTGCACTCCTGCATATAGTTCATCATAACTTTGTAATATACATCATAATTCACCCTCTATATCTACCCTATTTTTCATACCAACAGAAAAATATACTGGGATAACCTGGCTTCTCTCGAGAGTCCCCAGCTCCGCAGCGTAGTTAAGGATATAAAGTCTACTCTGCACGTTGATGTGATTGGTTACAGGGTAGTTTGCAACCGTGTTTTTCACACTGTCTCTTTTTCACTGCAGTTTTAAGGAGAAAATACTCAGCAATGGTGTTGACGTATGAATTTGCACATAGTTTGTCTTAATGCACATTAAAAACACCACACTTTAAGAGGCTCATGGATTAGAATAGATAGAAATTCATAGAAATTTCAGTTCAGTTAGAACCAACAGCATATTTATAATTTGATTATTTTATGATTGTTGATATTTGTGTTTTGAAAGGTTTTTGACTGATGTTTCGGCTCCTATTTCCTACATAAAAAAATATTTTTTTCATTCAGGCAAGTTAAATTCATGTCGGGCTACCACAATCTGAAGAGTGCATGCCCGAAGGGCTACCAGGGATTTTTAAATTTCGTGAGCCCTGCAGACTAAGGGAATCCTGGTTATTCAGAAACAGTTGAAATAAGTATCTTGACATTTTAGTTTTAGTTGTTGCAGCTTATTTTGTGCCAATCTTGAGAACCCCTTGAAGTGTCCCCTGGTTGAGAACCACTGCCCTAGAGAGCACAACAACATGGCTTATTTAAAACCCAGTAATGTGGATTTTACAGCTGCAGCACTTATACCAGATAACAGAAGAATAACTGCAGTAGGTAAAGCAACTTCATTCTAACCACTGCTTCTCATAGGTTATCTGAAATGGGTACCTGTTTTTGTATTTGCTCTGGGCTGGTCAGCATCAAATTTACAATGTTGGCTTTGATAGCAGTCCGATCAGGATCAGAGATTTTGTTTGGTTCATCCTCAACCTGAAGAGAACATTCACACATCCACATTAAACATCCACCTATCACACATCAGACTGCTTTAGTAATATTTACCAGGATACTCACGATGCGCCAGTTCCTCTTGATGTAGTTCTTGAAGGTGACGGCCGAACACACACGGATGACGTCTTCTTGGGACTTCTCTAGTACCGTGAGCAGTAAAATGGGGTAGTTCTGGTTTCCTTCCACTGATTCAAGAAATTTCTCAGCTAAAGATGGAGAAGCCAACGAAAACAAACAAGAAAACATTATGAATTCCTTCACCTGGTAAACCACCTGTTCATCTAGATGCATCACGAATCAGGGCTATGCTCGGGACAGCGGACAGAATTGTCACTGGCTGCGTCGTCACGAAAGCTTATCATCTGCAAAATTGTGTCAAAATGGCACCCTGGCAAGTATTCACGACTGTATGCATGCCAGGATTTTAGATCTGTGCATTAGGACGTCAATGAGCTTTAATAAGGATCCATTTATATTATATACAGTTATCTACACAGAGTTATTTTATATTTAATCATTTACTGTACCTGAAGACATACCTGAAAAACTCGGCACCGTTTAATATATTGTTGTTCTATTGCTTCTAATTTGTTTATTTGTTCTTCATTATTACTGACTGCTAACTTGTCTTTAATCATGTTTGAACTTCATATTAGGCTAATATTAACCTATCTAGTATTGACATTTGACACTGGAACTGACAATCCAATTTCCCAGGGATCTAAAAATATGGTGTCATCATAACCATATATATTAAATACAGGCTTAAATGGGTCAATGATACAAAACAACAAAAACAATAACTTTTTTGTGTCAGGGCAAGTAAAAAAACCTGATGCATTGGCCCAGTAGAAAAAAATGCTTAGCGTTGAGCCCTGCAAACATACGTTCTTCTCATGGTCAAAACCAAAGTAAATTCAACATATATTTTTACATTTTCTGAAATGTGAATGTTACCTGGCCGTCTCACAGCTGGGTCAGGGCTTAGTGTTTTCTGCAGATACTCAGTCAGGGTTTGGAGATTTGCATCATTGAGCTCCATGATTGCTACAGAAATAAAAACACCATCAATGAGAACTGATGCAGAAGAGATAATCTTTAATAACTCACAATAAACCCTCCAAAATTACAGAACATATTCAACCACAGCAAGGACTTTCCGTATAGGATAACTGAATCACTAACTTATAACACTAAATTAAAATCATGTCATTGAGAACAATACACTCTGCTGATGATGATGATGATGAAGTAAACGGATGTATTTGAACGCATCTGACAAATTAAAGACCTGCATTAAAAGTATATTTTGACGTAATTAAATGTTTATTTTACATATCCCGTATCATGATAGTGAAAACTGTTGATCTTTATCATCTTGACAGATGGAAACACACACCCTTGGCCTGCTCTGACCGAAGCTCACTATCACGGCCGGACAAGTAACGTTATCTCACTAGAATTTATAAATAAACACTAAATTATGATGTGTGTGAGAGCGACTGCTGGTTTATGGTGACCACCGTATCAGTTTGGATGTTCCTGAAAGAGTTTAAAGAAAGAAACTCGGGCCATGATTCACGTGCTAAAGCTGTTAGCATGCTAAAATGATAGTCATCCTAATAGTCAAAGTAAACAGCGTTTCAGCATTTTCTATTTAACATGCAGAACGCTGAAGAAAGCGTTAAACGGGGTTCATTTAGTAAAAGAAAGGCGGAAAACTCCGTAATCCGTGATGTGGTTAACGTTCACGAGCTAACTCTCGAGCTCACTTCAACAGCGCGCGCTGCGTGCGTTAACATTCAAACAAGATAATTCAGTATCTCAATGTTTAATAACGCCTAGAAGATAAAAGAGAGTGGATTTAAGAGGATATAAAGGCTCTTACCGTTAGCTGTAGGTTGCAGTGCTGTGCTAATCACCGGCGAGAAGTTTCAAACGCCTCACACAAGTGCGCGGTCACGACTCCGCGCATGCGCACTAATGAGACACATAAGGAGCGCACGTGGGGGCGCATGTCTGTGTATATCATGTACCGCCCCCTAGTGTATGTTGCGTGAATTTGATGTATAGATAGGAAAGGTTTGTACCGGCCTCATTTTAGAGAGAAACAATTATATAAAATTATATTTTGCATAAAAATAAACTATTTTAAAGCAAGTACGTAATTAGGGATATTCTCCCCAGTTTTTGTAGACTGAGAAACTATACAGTAAACTTGTCTAAGGATTTGAGCAAAAATGTAGGCCTAGTAGTACAATCACACAAATGCTTCTTTTCTCTTGCAGTTACTTTGTTGGTTGTTTAAATTTTCCAGTCCAGAAATGTAGTTATAAAATTAGTATATTTTGTAAACTCTGTCCAAACGGCACCAGTTTAAGCCACAACAGCCACAAAAATATCATCATGAAAGTTTGGCTTAAACTGGTGCCATGGGTGTTTTCTTTTTGGCACCCACAGCCTAAAAATGCAAATAGAATAGGCTTTCTTGTGTGAATGTGATCATAATAGGATGCAAATTCAAAAGGTTAAAAAATGGATAGACTTTATACATGTGATATGTATGTTGCTGTCACTTACTGTAACAATGGGTATATTATTGTCACTTATAACAGCATGTTCAAAGTCTGAATCTTTTGATCATTCAAGTTGACCAAACCACAGGTTGATTGGTGGTATCCGTCCTTTATCTTCATATGGAACCTGTGTTGAACACTTATCTAGCTCTGGGTAATTTAAATGTAACAAAGAAGATAGAAGAAGAACAGTAAATTGGAGATAATGGTTAATTTGGTGCAACGTTTTCACTATATAAAATATTAAAGATTGAATAATATAAAAGTAAATTAATATTATAGATTAAATAACCAGCATATGACATTGGTAAGGCTTAACTTCAGTTTCGTAATTTTAGGCTAAATGTTTTACAGAGATGCTCTATAAAAAAATAACCTTTTCTCCTCTGTCTAAAATAGTCATACAAAGACATACATGATTCATAGATTTCTGTCCCTACATAATTTTGGGATATTCTTTGTGGTGTATTAATAGTTATATAACAGCGTGACTCTGATTTTTCAGTCTGACTGTCCTTTCTTCTGTGCATTGTTTCATTTTGTAATTAACTTTGCTTTGTCTCTTGTGGTTCCAGCAAAAAACTCAACACATAATTGCTTCTGGTTCCTCGTGATTATTGTTTTTATGCCCCAGAGCTCAGAATTTGTTCTGATTTAAATCTATAGTTGTGAAAATCTAAATCAGGCATTGTAATAATTACAGCAATTAGGACCATTCAGACTACTGTCAGAGAGAGAAAATAAGAACACAAACCTGCCAGAAAGAAAACGAAAACTAATTTGAACGCTGGGTGGCAGTGTTATGCTTTTGGATATTTCATCCACTGAACCCTCACTTGGTTACAATCACAGAAAATGTGAATTTGCAGATATGAAAAGATGCCAGTGGCGCAAGCAATTTTGATTCACATACAATTTTGTTAACTTAGTGTTGTTGTACTCGAGTCTGGTCTTGGTCTCCATTTTCTGAAGGTCTTGGTCTTGTCTCGGTCTCAACCTCGTGTCCTCGAGACCGCATCAGACTCAGAGAACTCAGCATTTTATTTCAAGACCAGTCAAGCCCGCAACATTGCTGGTTTATTATCTGATCATTGTCTGATCAGAAATTAACAAGGGATTGTGTCAAAAATGGCACCAAAATGAATACAAATGCCCACAAAATGCAAGATACTATTGCAAAAAAATACGAGATGAGATCTCGTTTTATAACAGTTTTAGTTTTTTATAATTAGGGTTAGCGTAACTTTTTTGGGTTAAAAATTATCCAAAAGATTTTTTTTGATAAAATACATAACCAGCCAGTGTTCAACACTCTGCTTGCCCTATAGCGCGATTCAAAGCGGCGAGCTTGTAATAATGTTTTTAATAGAGTGCCGAAGTTACGACGTCACTCTGTAGGCCAAAACGCGGAAGTGAGTTAGCATTTTAGCACTCCCGGTTCCCTCGCTCTAAAGTCTATGGGATTTTTGAATGGGTTTTTGCTAAATCGCCTGAAATAAGGTCTGTGGTGAACAAAGCCTCTAAATATTTTCACGTTGTGATCTATGACATAGAACACACAGTTATAACCGACTTGTGGTTTTTTAAACTTTATTGTGTCTGCTTGTGTTTTGTAAAAACTTTATATAGGCTTCAAAATGTATACATTTTGGATTAACTTGTAAAGATTATCTTGATAGACAAAACGTGTAAGGGTCACAAACTCACAACTCTTTGTTAAACACAGATCTTATTTTATGCGATTTTCCAAAAGTCTATGGGGAAAATGCATAGCTTTTTCGGTCGAGGGAACCCATGCGCCGCTAGCTTCCGAGTTGTCCTACAAAGTGACGTCATCACTTCGGCACTCTATTCCAGTGGTACTGGTGGATTTCCGCGGGAAATTCGAGCATGTCTTTGCATCATTACGTCACATCTGCACACACACACACACACATCTATACACATAAAGGAGTCTCAGCTAGTAGCCTAGACTATATTGCGTGTGAGGATGCTGGAGGTGGATATTTTTTAGCCTTTTTTCACAGCACTTGATATAATTAAACTTATGAATTTGATGGCAGAGCCAGAAAGGTTTAAACGACAATCCCCAGTGACAACTAGAGATTCACCCACTGTAAAATGCAAAAGACTTTGGACTGAGAGTTTGGAAAAAGAGACTGCAACCGGGCCCATGCGAAAACAAGGATAATATCGGAAGGGCATTGAATGTAGTCACGTAATGCTGATGTTGTTAACATTAACAATTTGAGAACAAAGTATAATTTGAACGGTTTGACGTGATATGATAAACGATCGTTAGAATTAATGAACGCAATTTACTGCTGGATGTTACTTACTTGTTCAGATGACATTTAAGGGTGAAAATTATTATGTTGGTCAAAGAGTAGAATCTGTGATTCTGAATGCCATCCACACCGCGCGGTGATTGCCAGCTGCACATTCTCCTCAAAACATTGGATTCATCCGGGCTGTGCCATGCTGAGGTACAACGTTGATAATTCCGCGAATGACTGCATTTGCAGATTTTGAACAGAGAAGGCGACAAAGAGGAAAAACTGCGGACTGCAGCTTTAAAAAAAGAATAATAATTAATGGATAGTTCCTGTCCTTGATTGGTTGAGCTGTGTTCGAAGCTAAAAGGTGTGTCCGACTTGAAGCGGCGCTGCGCAGACTAAAAAGCATTACTCACCCCTTAGCTGTTCTAGAGCAAAAGAGCTGTTTTCACAAATATGAGCACGATTGCAAACATGTTCTTGATGTCCAATAATAAAAAAAAGTTTTTAAAACAATCTCAAAATTATTTATTTGTGCAGTTGTAATTTTTCCAATTCAGATGCAGCTTCTGTGCCATCTCTGCAATGCAAATATTAATTTTCCTGTTATTGATTTCATTTGATTTGGAAACAGTTCATAATGTCTTATTATGCTAACTGTATTTATTGATTATAAGACAGTTCTCATACAGTACATGTGGATCTTTCAGATGAATTTGAGGAGTTCTGGTCTTGACTCTGCCTTGGTCTCGTCTCAACCCCTCCAACACACATTGGTCTTAGTCTCAACCCCTCCAACACACATTGGTCTTGGTCTCAACCCCTCCAACACACATTGGTCTTGGTCTCAACCCCTCAAAGTCTTGGTCTCAACACACACTGGTATTGTCCTTAACCCTTCAAAGTCTTGGTCTAGTCTTGGTCTCAACACACACTGGTATTGTCCTTAACCCCTCAAAGTCTTGGTCTCGTCTTGGTCTCATCCCCTCAAAATCTTGGTCTTGTCTTGGTCTTAAGCCCTCAAAGTCTTGGTCTTGGTCTCGTCTTGGTCTCAACCTCTCAAAATATTGGTCTTGTCTTGGTCTCAACCCCTCAAAGTCTTGGCCTTGTCTTGGTCTCAACCCCTCAAAGTCTTGTCTTTGTCTCAACACACACTGGTCTTGGTCTCAACCCCTCAAAGTCTTTGTCTTGGTCTCAACCCCTAAAAGTCTTGGTCTCGTCTTGGTCTCAACCCCTAAAAGTATCGGTCTTGTCTTGGTCTCAACCCCTCAAAGTCTTGGTCTTGTCTTGGTCTCAACCCCTCAAAGTCTTTGTCTTGGTCTCAACCCCTAAAAGTATTGGTCTTAACCCCTAAAAGTATTGGTCTTGTCTTGGTCTCAACCCCTAAAAGTATTGGTCTTGTCTTGGTCTCAACCCCTCAAAGTCTTGTCTTGGTCTCAACCCCTCAAAGTCTTGGTCTCAACCTCTCAAAGTCTTGGTCTCGTCTTGGTCCCAGCCCCTCAAAGTCTTGGTCTCAACCCCTCAAAGTCTTGGTCTCAACCCCTCAAAGTCTTGGTCTCGTCTTGGTCCCAACCCCTCAAAGTCTTTGTCTTCTCTTGGTCTCAACCCCACAAAGTCTTGGTCTCAACCCCTCAAAGTCTTTGTCTTCTCTTGGTCTCAACCCCGCAAAGTCTTGGTCTTGGTCTCAACCCCTCAAAGTCTTGGTCTCAACCCCTCAAAGTCTTTGTCTTCTCTTGGTCTCAACCACACACAGTCTTGGTCCCAACCCCTCAAAGTCTTGGCCTTGGTCTCAATGCACACTGATCTTGGTCTCAACCCCTCAAAGTCTTTGTCTTCTCTTGGTCTCAACCCCACACAGTCTTGGTCCCAACCCCTCAAAGTCTTGGTCTTGGTCTCAACACACACTGATCTTGGTCTCAACCCCTCAAAGTCTTGGTCTTGTCTTGGTCCCAACCCCTCAAGTCTTGGTCTTGTCTTGGTCTAAACACACACTGATCTTGATCTCAACCCCTCAAGTCTTTGTCTTGTCTTGGTCCCAACCCCTCAAGTCTCGGTCTTGTCTTGGTCTCAACACACACTGATCTTGATCTCAACGCCTCAAGTCTTGGTCTTGTCTTGGTCTCAACACCCACTGATCTTGATCTCAACCCCTCAAGTCTTGGTCTTGTCTTGGTCTCAACACACACTGATCTTGATCTCAACCCCTCAAGTCTTGGTCTTGTCTTGGTCTTAACCCCTCAAGTCTTGTCTTGGTCTCAACACACACTGCTTGTCTTGGTCTCAACACACACTGATCTTGATCTCAACCCCTCAAGTCTTGGTCTTGGTCTCAAGTTCAACACACACTGATCTTGATCTCAACGCCTCAAGTCTTGGTCTTGTCTTGGTCTCAACACACACTGATCTTGATCTCAACCCCTCAAGTCTTGGTCTTGTCTTGGTCTTAACCCCTCAAGTCTTGTCTTGGTCTCAACACACACTGCTTGTCTTGGTCTCAACACACACTGATCTTGATCTCAACCCCTCAAGTCTTGGTCTTGGTCTCAAGTTCAACACACACTGATCTTGATCTCAACCCCTCAAGTCTTGGTCTTGTCTTGGTCTCAACCCCTTAAGTCTTGGTCTTGTCTTGGTCTCAACACACACTGATCTTGATCTCAACCCATCAAGTCTTGGTCTTGTCTTGGTTTCAACACACACTGATCTTGATCTCAACCCCTCAAGTCTTGGTCTTGTCTTGGTCTCAACCCCTCAAGTCTTGTCTTGGTCTCAACACATACTGATCTTGATCTCAAGCCCTCAATTCTTGGTCTTGGTCTCAACACACACTGATCTTGATCTCAACCCCTCAAGTCTTGGTCTTGTCTTGGTCTCAACACACACTGATCTTGATCTCAACCCCTCAAGTCTTGGTCTTGTCTTGGTCTCAACACACACTGATCTTGATCTCAACCCCTCAAGTCTTGGTCTTGTCTTGGTCTCAACAGACACTGGTCTTAGTCTTGACTTGATCTCGGCCTCTTGACTACAACACTATTGTAAAGAAGCAATCAAATACAAATAACAAATATCAAGCAGCATAGACTCACTCCACACAATGTACAACATGGAGATTTACTTAAAGTACATCAAAACTCATATTTTATTTTATGTATAGCAATACAATTTACATATTAAATAACACTATAATAGAATGCTTTGATATAGCTTTCAACAAAAGAAAAAAAAAGAGAGAAAAAAAAAAAAAACCAGGAGAAAAATTTCCTTTGTGTGTTATTCCAGATTACAAAAAGAGGATAGGATGGTGACACCCACCTGCTTTGTATGGGGGAATTATTCTTACAAGAGCTATTCTATTGCACTTCTGGACTATGAAACAGATTTTATTTAGATTCAAAGGGGGGAAAACAAAGAAACACCACAATCACTGCCTTAGTTTATGATTGTTGTGAGTGTGTTTGGAATATGATGTCATCAGCCACCTTCTGAAGGATCTGGGGACATTTTGTGTTAACCATCAATATGAGAACTAAACACAAAACTAAAAACAAATAAAGTTGAGTTATATGAAAATATAAAGTTTGCGACTATATGCCAGGATACAAAGCTTTCAGAGAGCGATGGGTTAATGAAGCAACAAAAGATATGTACATGATAATGTAAATATATTCGCAAATGCAACCCACAAATAATGCTAGGGCAAGAAAAGGGAAAAAAGGGGACACCACAGGGCATAAAGGTAATAACAGATTTAGAAATGCAGCTTGTCACCTCCAATGACCTTACGTGATGTACGGAATATCAGTCAGAATATTACCCCAAATTTTGGAGAGATATGACTTCATTTTTCATCCTCCTTCTTAGGAGAAACAAGACATGAACAGAATAAACACCTTCAACGTTGGTCTTCTTCTCCATCTTAACAGCATAACGATTTCAATCTTTCTAAAGCATTTCAAAAGACAAACAAAAATTCAACAGCTTTCTTCTTCAAAAGAAATCAGCAATTGTGTACATTCTCATTCACTTGCAACATAAAAAACAAACAAAACTAAAGGTGACCAGTGAAACAAACATTTTTAGTGGAACAGTTTTGACAAAGACAAACTAGAAAGAAAAAACAAAAATCAAAACAAAAAACATAAAACATTATTTTGCCTGTGGAATCATCCTTTTCATCCTTTTTCCAAAAACATTCTTTTTAAAACTGCTTTACCCAACAATAAAAATAAAAACTTTCCCACGTGTTTCGTGAATGAAGTGAATGACAGTTTAGTCTTTGGTAAAAATTAATGAATCACGGGTCCCCTGTTTTTTTAAAGACTGATTCTAATGTGACTTTAGCAAGGCCTTTGTGCTGCATCCTGCATGGCATGAGAGAACAGTTTATGATATTACAGTAGCCGTCTTTCCTAGCGTATCTGAGGATTTTCGATACTGTAAGAAGTCTGTTAAGTGAAGAAATGTTTAGACAGAGTCTAAAGGTTTCTAGTAAATCCAGTCAATACCAAACACATACACACACCTATATCACACACACATACACACACCTGCCGAGGTGAAATGAGACTGTACAGAAGGCATCGAGAGACTTGTATACATTATTCTCAAAGTGATGGGACGGCTTGTGACAGAGAAATATTGAAAAAAAAGGACAAAGTAGAGCAGTATAAAATTACAAAATGAAGTGGGCAAATAACAGAATTAACTCCAGGTAATGCGTCACATGATATCATTACCTGTCCGGTTGCACTCAAGTGACACAAGTAGCAGCTTGCAGCATAAAGCAATGGTGAAATCAAACCAGCAGGGGGTGATAGAGAAGTCATGAGCTCTGGGGGTCCTTCAACCGAGCGCAGTGACTGTGACAGTTAACATTTACAAAAGCACAAGTTATCATGATATATCATATATTCATATATATTAAAAGCAGAATATGAATCATACAAAAGTTCACAGTAGCTGTTTTAATACCACCTTTTCGAAAGTAAATATGGGTTTAACTAGAAGCATAATGAATAGATCTACTATTTGGGGTGCGAAAGCAAATAAACAAACCAAAACTAACAGTCCATATTGCTTATATGGTCTTTCATCTGTGAATCTGACGTTTTGTGGTGAGTCTTCGCAAGTTGGATGTGGGATTAATCTCTTTTTCCAGCTTCTGAGGTGTGCGTGGAAAAGCGTTTTTCGTCTGTGGCGGTCATTTCGCAATCTTCGGAGAGCAGCTTTATTATGGAATGTCAAAACAAGGGCGTGACGGTGAGAGCTCAAGTGAGCGAGAGAGACTGACTGTGGTCGAGATGGTGGGGTAGGCAGTAACACTGATAGTTTCATAGTGCAAACTAGACAGAACTGTGTTTCATTTTGTTTTGTTTGTCGTGAACTCAAAAAACGTCGGTGCAAATGTTCAGTAGGATCACATTAAGACATAAAATGGCGAAAAAATAAATATCAAAAACTTTTTATCAGTGTAAAAAAGTAATCAGGTTATTCTTTTAACCAAGAGTTCTGGCAAAAAAGGCCTCTGAAAAAGTCTGTCTTAGTCCTTGAAGTTTTACAAAGTTAGATTAAGTGCCTGTTCGGGGGCTTCAGACGAGGGACTCCATGCTTTCAGCCGGGTCCGATTCGTCAGACATGGCCATACTGCCGTTTCTGTCCAGGGACATGGGGCTGGATCCGTTCTCTTTCGTGCTTATCAGGCTGAGCATAGCTTTGTAAAGGTACTGGTACTGTTCCTGAAAAACAGAGGGACACATAAAACATGACTATAGAATGGGGCATAGAGGGAAGTTTTCGAGAAAATGAATGTTTGCTTTAGAAAACTAGATTTTTACATTTTCTGAAAGCAATAAACAAAACAAAAAAGTGACGCCTGATTTGACTAGGATATTCTCTGTGGAATTCTGGTCTCTAGATATGGCTCTGCTCCCTCCAGTCCAGTAGGTGGCAGAAACGCAACTTTTATGTTTGTGCGTAGAAATGTCAGAAGAACATTTCCGTCACATACTGGACTGGAGTGTGAAGTGCTGAATGGTATATGAGGGATCACAGCTTTACTGTTAAAATAATATGATCCCGCGCATAACATCCAGAAGAAAAAAATAGATATTGTGGCCACAAATTAAGAACGCATGAAGACAACATTGTACTAATTCATTCTAATTCAAGAACGAATGAATACGATGTGGGAATTAATTTTTTGGACACATTTTACTAATTTGTTCCTTTGTTTTAGGCTACATTGTACAAATGTGTTGTAATTCGAGAATTAATAAGTCGTGTGAACGGATTTGTGGCCATGGACATTTTATTAATTTGTTCCCTCGGTTTGGCCGAATCGTGACCACGTTGTACTAATTTGTTGCAATTTGGGAACAAATTAATACGTTGTGCGAAGAAATTAGTGGCAACATTTTATTAATTAGTTTAGAAACAAATTAATAAAATGTTGCTACTAATTTGTTTCCAAAACGTTTTCCCCCATCAATTTCGTTTTGGTAAAAATTGTAATGCCTTATTAAGCATTAAAGTGAGAGTCAATGTACTGGCAAATTAAATTCACCCAACCAGAGGTTCCTTTTGTATTCTGTAGAAGAAATAAAGTCATTAAGGTTTGAGGGTGAGTGAGTGTGTGTGTGTGTGTGAACTAAACCTTTAAATATGACCAGTATAAATATATAAAGCTCAATATAAACACTTACAATGTCGGTAAAGACCCCTGGTCTCATGAGGTTGATCATCTTGGCCACCTGATAGACGCCCACAGCTCCTTCACTCTCCAGCTGCTGTGACAGTGTGGTGAGAGCACATAACATCCCAGCAGACACCGCACCAAACCTGTCCACACACAAACATTTACATCATAATATAGAAACGTAAGTGTTGTGCGACCCACTTCACCTCTTAGGGTGTACTCACACTAGGCACTTTTGTTTTGAAGAAAACATGAGGAAAAGCGCTTTGGCTAATAGACTGTCTTATAGATTTATCACTTATGCAGCACAGCGACTTTCACTAGAACATTATTACGGAGGCAACTGACGTTGATGGAAGAATTTGCAGCTTTACTCTCTAACTACGATTCATGTTCATCAATAAGGTGAAAACAGACCAGTTATAAACCTAAATTTACTCGAATTGAAACGTGTACTATCCAAGTAGTAATAGAAGGTGTTTGCTGTCGTAATGATAACAGTAGTGAACACACAAGAGTAGGAGCTGTTTCGTGCTCAACATCACACTACACTGCGGGGGCACCTGCACCCGAGGCCAGGGCACCGTACGCAGCGATCACACTACATGCGTCCTGCACCCGAGGCCAGGGCACCGTACGTAGCGATCACACTACATGCGTCCTACACCCGAGGCCAGGACACCGTACGCAGCGATCACACTACATGCGTCCTGCACCCGAGGCCAGGGCACCGTACGCAGCGATCACACTACATGCGTCCTGCACCCGAGGCCAGGGCACCGTACGCAGCGATCACACTACATGCGTCCTGCACCCGAGGCCAGGGCACCGTACGCAGCGATCACACTACATGCGTCCTGCACCCGAGGCCAGGGCACCGTACGCAGCGATCACACTACATGCGTCCTGCACCCGAGGCCAGGGCACCGTACGCAGCGATCACACTACATGCGTCCTGCACCCGAGGCCAGGGCACCGTACGCAGCGATCACACTACATGCGTCCTGCACCCGAGGCCAGGGCACCGTACGCAGCGATCACACTACATGCGTCCTGCACCCGAGGCCAGGGCACCGTACGCAGCGATCACACTACATGCGTCCTGCACCCGAGGCCAGGGCACCGTACGCAGCGATCACACTACATGCGTCCTGCACCCGAGGCCAGGGCACCGTACGCAGCGATCACACTACATGCGTCCTGCACCCGAGGCCAGGGCACAGTACGCAGCGATCACACTACATGCGTCCTGCACCCGAGGCCAGGGCACCGTACGCAGCGATCACACTACATGCGTCCTGCACCCGAGGCCAGGGCACCGTACGCAGCGATCACACTACATGCGTCCTGCACCCGAGGCCAGGGCACCGTACGCAGCGATCACACTACATGCGTCCTGCACCCGAGGCCAGGGCACCGTACGCAGCGATCACACTACATGCGTCCTGCACCCAAGGCCAGGGCACCGTACGCAGCGATCACACTACATGCGTCCTGCACCTGAGGCCAGGACACCGTACGCAGCGATCACACTACATGCGTCCTGCACCCGAGGCCAGGGCACCGTACGCAGCGATCACACTACATGCGTCCTGCACCCGAGGCCAGGGCACCGTACGCAGCGATCACACTACATGCGTCCTGCACCCGAGGCCAGGGCACCGTACGCAGCGATCACACTACATGCGTCCTGCACCCGAGGCCAGGACACCGTACGCAGCGATCACACTACATGCGTCCTGCACCCGAGGCCAGGGCACCGTACGCAGCGATCACACTACATGCGTCCTGCACCCGAGGCCAGGGCACCGTACGCAGCGATCACACTACATGCGTCCTGCACCCGAGGCCAGGGCACCGTACGCAGCGATCACACTACATGCGTCCTGCACCCGAGGCCAGGGCACCGTACGCAGCGATCACACTACATGCGTCCTGCACCCGAGGCCAGGGCACCGTACGCAGCGATCACACTACATGCGTCCTGCACCCGAGGCCAGGACACCGTACGCAGCGATCACACTACATGCGTCCTGCACCCGAGGCCAGGGCACCGTACGCAGCGATCACACTACATGCGTCCTGCACCCGAGGCCAGGGCACCGTACGCAGCGATCACACTACATGCGTCCTGCACCCGAGGCCAGGGCACCGTACGCAGCGATCACACTACATGCGTCCTGCACCCGAGGCCAGGGCACCGTACGCAGCGATCACACTACATGCGTCCTGCACCCGAGGCCAGGGCACCGTACGCAGCGATCACACTACATGCGTCCTGCACCCGAGGCCAGGGCACCGTACGCAGCGATCACACTACATGCGTCCTGCACCCGAGGCCAGGGCACCGTACGCAGCGATCACACTACATGCGTCCTACACCCGAGGCCAGGGCACCGTACGCAGCGATCACACTACATGCGTCCTGCACCCGAGGCCAGGGCACCGTACGCAGCGATCACACTACATGCGTCCTGCACCCAAGGCCAGGGCACCGTACGCAGCGATCACACTACATGCGTCCTGCACCCGAGGCCAGGGCACCGTACACAGCGATCACACTACATGCGTCCTGCACCCGAGGCCAGGGCACCGTACGCAGCGATCACACTACATGCGTCCTGCACCCGAGGCCAGGGCACCGTACGCAGCGATCACACTATATGCGTCCTGCACCCGAGGCCAGGGCACCGTACGCAGCGATCACACTACATGCGTCCTGCACCCGAGGCCAGGGCACCGTACGCAGCGATCACACTACATGCGTCCTGCACCCGAGGCCAGGGCACCGTACGCAGCGATCACACTACATGCGTCCTGCACCCGAGGCCAGGGCACCGTACGCAGCGATCACACTACATGCGTCCTGCACCCGAGGCCAGGGCACCGTACGCAGCGATCACACTACATGCGTCCTGCACCCGAGGCCAGGGCACCGTATGCAGCGATCACACTACATGCGTCCTGCACCCGAGGCCAGGGCACCGTACGCAGCGATCACACTACATGCGTCCTGCACCCGAGGCCAGGGCACCGTACGCAGCGATCACACTACATGCGTCCTGCACCCGAGGCCAGGACACCGTACGCAGCGATCACACTACATGCGTCCTGCACCCGAGGCCAGGGCACCGTACGCAGCGATCACACTACATGCGTCCTGCACCCGAGGCCAGGGCACCGTACGCAGCGATCACACTACATGCGTCCTGCACCCGAGGCCAGGGCACCGTACGCAGCGATCACACTACATGCGTCCTGCACCCGAGGCCAGGGCACCGTACGCAGCGATCACACTACATGCGTCCTGCACCCGAGGCCAGGGCACCGTACGCAGCGATCACACTACATGCGTCCTGCACCCGAGGCCAGGGCACCGTACGCAGCGATCACACTACATGCGTCCTGCACCCGAGGCCAGGGCACCGTACGCAGCGATCACACTACATGCGTCCTGCACCCGAGGCCAGGGCACCGTACGCAGCGATCACACTACATGCGTCCTGCACCCGAGGCCAGGGCACCGTACGCAGCGATCACACTACATGCGTCCTGCACCCGAGGCCAGGGCACCGTACACAGCGATCACACTACATGCGTCCTGCACCCGAGGCCAGGGCACCGTACGCAGCGATCACACTACATGCGTCCTGCACCCGAGGCCAGGGCACCGTACGCAGCGATCACACTACATGCGTCCTGCACCCGAGGCCAGGACACCGTACGCAGCGATCACACTACATGCGTCCTGCACCCGAGGCCAGGGCACCGTACGCAGCGATCACACTACATGCGTCCTGCACCCGAGGCCAGGGCACCGTACACAGCGATCACACTACATGCGTCCTGCACCCGAGGCCAGGGCACCGTACGCAGCGATCACACTACATGCGTCCTGCACCCGAGGCCAGGGCACCGTACGCAGCGATCACACTACATGCGTCCTGCACCCGAGGCCAGGGCACCGTACGCAGCGATCACACTACATGCGTCCTGCACCCGAGGCCAGGGCACCGTACGCAGCGATCACACTACATGCGTCCTGCACCCGAGGCCAGGACACCGTACGCAGCGATCACACTACATGCGTCCTGCACCCGAGGCCAGGGCACCGTACGCAGCGATCACACTACATGCGTCCTGCACCCGAGGCCAGGGCACCGTACGCAGCGATCACACTACATGCGTCCTGCACCCGAGGCCAGGGCACCGTACGCAGCGATCACACCACATGCGTCCTGCACCCGAGGCCAGGGCACCGTACGCAGCAATCACACTACATGCGTCCTGCACCCGAGGCCAGGGCACCGTACGCAGCAATCACACTACATGCGTCCTGCACCCGAGGCCAGGGCACCGTACGCAGCGATCACACTACATGCGTCCTGCACCCGAGGCCAGGGCACCGTACGCAGCGATCACACTACATGCGTCCTGCACCCAAGGCCAGGGCACCGTACGCAGCGATCACACTACATGCGTCCTGCACCCGAGGCCAGGGCACCGTACGCAGCAATCACACTACATGCGTCCTGCACCCAAGGCCAGGGCACCGTACGCAGCGATCACACTACATGCGTCCTGCACCCGAGGCCAGGGCACCGTACGCAGCGATCACACTACATGCGTCCTGCACCCGAGGCCAGGGCACCGTACGCAGCGATCACACTACATGCGTCCTGCACCCAAGGCCAGGGCACCGTACGCAGCGATCACACTACATGCGTCCTGCACCCGAGGCCAGGGCACCGTACGCAGCGATCACACTACATGCGTCCTGCACCCGAGGCCAGGGCACCGTACGCAGCAATCACACTACATGCGTCCTGCACCCAAGGCCAGGGCACCGTACGCAGCGATCACACTACATGCGTCCTGCACCCGAGGCCAGGGCACCGTACGCAGCGATCACACTACATGCGTCCTGCACCCGAGGCCAGGGCACCGTACGCAGCGATCACACTACATGCGTCCAGCACCCGAGGCCAGGGCACCGTACGCAGCGATCACACTACATGCGTCCTGCACCCGAGGCCAGGGCACCGTACGCAGCGATCACACTACATGCGTCCTGCACCCGAGGCCAGGGCACCGTACGCAGCGATCACACTACATGCGTCCTGCACCCGAGGCCAGGGCACAGTACGCAGCGATCACACTACATGTGTCCTGCACCCGAGGCCAGGGCACCGTACGCAGCGATCACACTACATGCGTCCTGCACCCGAGGCCAGGGCACCGTACGCAGCGATCACACTACATGCGTCCTGCACCCGAGGCCAGGGCACCGTACGCAGCGATCACACTACATGCGTCCTGCACCCGAGGCCAGGACACCGTACGCAGCGATCACACTACATGCGTCCTGCACCCGAGGCCAGGGCACCGTACGCAGCGATCACACTACATGCGTCCTGCACCCAAGGCCAGGGCACCGTACGCAGCGATCACACTACATGCGTCCTGCACCCGAGGCCAGGGCACCGTACGCAGCGATCACACTACATGCGTCCTGCACCCGAGGCCAGGGCACCGTACGCAGCGATCACACTACATGCGTCCTGCACCCGAGGCCAGGGCACCGTACGCAGCGATCACACTACATGCGTCCTGCACCCAAGGCCAGGGCACCGTACGCAGCGATCACACTACATGCGTCCTGCACCCGAGGCCAGGACAATTAACCAAGACTTTTGGGGTCAAACGTCCTCCAGCAAGGTTCAGATCGCCTAGTGTGAGTAAAGCCTTATAATGTGTCATATGCCAAGTTTAAAAAATATTAAACAAGAAATAAAGTGTGGGGCAGGACTTTTATTTCTATTATTGTTTCATTGAGAACTGACTGGTACATGGCATGTTGTGTCTATGTGACAAGAGGTTAAAGGAGGAGGTTAAACATGTGCGATTGGTGATGTCAGACAGGGTTTTTTAGTATTATTTATATACTATTATAGTATTTATTAATATTTAAATTAGCTTTTATTTTTATATTTTCAGTTTTCATTCTATCAATTTTAGTTTGTTTAGTAATTTTGTTATATGCATTTGTCATTTGTATTTTAAAAAAAATATTTTATTTAGGTTTAATTTATTTTTATTTCAGTTTAAAATTTCAGAGCTTTTACTGAAACTTATTTATTTCAGTTAGTTACCGAAGCAACATTTCTAATTTTTATCTTTTGTCTTTTAAGTTTTTCAAGTTTTTAATCAAATATATATATATAAAATCATGCAAAATATGACCAAGAATGTGCATGAGGACATTTTTTTTATAACTTTAAGACCTTTATGTTCTCATGAAACTGTGTAGTGTAGTATTTATTTATTTAAATTTTTAAAAAAAATGGAAAAAAAGAAATAAATTCAACCAAGCATCTAAATAAATAAATACAATAATAATAATAAAATAAATAAATAATTAAAACAAATAAATATAACCATATTTACATAAAACAGTGTAATTTATTACAATTCACCAAATTCCAAAGTTCTAGTTTCTTTTTATATTATAGATTCCTTTTTATAGATTTTGGTACAGGCCATTTTCTGTCTCATTTCATCTTATGTTCTTGCTTCTCTGACATTAGTGCAACGTCTCCCACCATAAACACTATATTTAAGTCTATGGGAATCGAATCCATTACTGTTTCTATAGTTTGACACACTAAGGTGCTGTGATCTAATTAGCTCTAACGAGTATTCCTCAATTTCAACAGACATCACTTTGCAACAAAACGACTAACAATGGCCCCTTCATGTTCCTTCCTTATGTTAATGTGGTTAGCTTGCCTCATCTGATAAACATGGCGGACTAATTGAGCTTTTCAAAATGTGTAATGTTACTATGGTATCACCCCTAAGAGCTTTCCAAAAGATGGCAGTCTTAATTAGCATTGCCTTCATTAGCGGTGAAGATATGCTAGTCTGTCAAATGCTCCTCCTTCAGAAGCTGTTGACAGAAGCAAAGATCTGGCTCTCCTGTGGAGTTATTTCTGCGCTCACCGTCGGTGTTTGACAGAGAGCTACTTCTGGCTTGAAGGAATGTGAACTCTTTGTAGTCTCGAAATGGAAGGCCTTTCGTTTCCACTCAGTGAAAATTGAGACTGCCTCCATCAAATGTCTAGAAGGAGCTGAACATGAAGGATGGAGCCAAAAAAAGCTGACGTATCAAAAGCGAATGTTTGAGAATTTATAAGGCTGAATTTGCTTATGTCTGCTAGCGATGTTAAGTGCTTTTTTGTAGTATGTTCAATTTCTGACATGCTACATACTAGACCAGACAGTTAGTATGCAAATTGTGAATTCTCTCCCTCCAGCCCCTAAAGCCAGAGGCAGTTATCAGGCTTATACAGGTTATCTAAGCCAAACTGTACATTAAAAGAGCATTACTTACTCATCATGCACTATAGTGGGTCCATCTCTGGTCATGGCCTCTTCTTTGATGACGTTGATGAGCTCAAAGGTGCTGCTAATGGGAGCGTCAGGGTTTGGCCATTTTGGGCACTGAAAATGACGAACTTCTAAAACATAATCATCCTAAAGAGAGAAAGGAAGAGAGAGATTGTTTAAAAAAACAAAACAAAAAAAAAGTACCACCATTTCCACAAAAGTAGCACAACTGTTTTCAATATGGATAATAATAATAAATATTTCTTGAACACCCAATTATTTTCAGACACTGAAGCTTTGCCATCACAGAAATAAATTACATTGTGAAATATTGTTTCATTTTTAATATATTTAATAATTACTGTATGCACTGTATTTTTGATTCAATAAATGCAGCCTTGTTGAGCATAATAGGTATTAAGATGCGTTTTGGTTGATCGGATCACAAGTGGACGACGCTAAATACAGGTGTAAACGGAGTCTAAAATGCTTAGAGCTTGTTCACTTTTGCCCACTTCCAGAGGTAGTCGAAACGCATTCGACCGGGTTGCTTTCGTAGTGTAGACGCTCATGTGATCGAATGTGTTCAAACAGCCACAGGAGACCGCCGACTCTCCGTCTACTGACCTAATGCGTAAACAGATTTACACTTTGTCGGCTGAAGACCCAAGTTTGGTTTGAAGATGAAAATGTACCAAGCACAATGTTCTCTCAGCATTCCTGATTTCTAACACACACTCACAGCGTTCGGCTGGTCTTGAGGCTGTAAGAGCAGAAACAAAAGCTGATGCTCTCCGTGTGTTTTTCCGTTGTCTCCGGGTCTGCACGGTTATATGTAAATTGCACAAGCTTATTTTGTCCATTAGATCGAAGGATCTGAAAAAACACACACATTTACCCGCCCATAGACCCTGCCTCCCTTTGAAGAAATCAGGACAGAAGTGTTTGAAAGTGGACAAAAGAGACGGATTAAAACTCCAGGTGTGAACGTGAACGAGTCTCCCTCGTCTACTTGTGATCCGATCGACCAGAACGCATCTTAACACCAGGTGTAAACAGGGCCATAGACTTCCTTCAGAAACATTAAACAATCTTACCGACACAAAACATTGAACGGTAGTGCATAATAATAATTATTTAATATCAATTATAGTTAAATATAATTAATGATATTATAATAATATTTATAATAAATAATTTTATAATATTATATTATATACAGTAACATAATATTAGATGAAATACATACAATTGTTACTTATATATTCTATACAGTTTCAATCCACATCTTTTCCTCCAAACACAGACCTGTGTGGCCTCCAGGATGAAGTCATGAATGATGATTTGCTCTTCATTGGAGAGACAGAGTCTGTCTTTACTGATAAGGGTGACTGTAAACGCCTCGCAGTTCATGGCTTCCTCTCGACTCGGCCAATACACAAACTCATCCTCCGCCTGCGGGAGCGAACGTGAGTGAGCATCAACACAGAGTAATCAGAGACTTTCAGAAAGACTGACGCTCTTACAACCAATTCCCATAATTCCCCGCTCAGACATCAGCTGACCTTGAGGAGCACAGCTATAACATTAACTTGAGCTTCCATCACTCAAGGCAACAGGGAACTGTACAGAAGGTCCTGAATACCCACCAGGCCCTGGTTGTCTGGTAACATGACGATGATTTGAGCGTTGTGGTCCCAGATCATCCTCCAGAAATCTTTAGTGGTGTGAGGCAAGGGATGCTGGGTAATGATGAACTCATTGCTCCGGTAGTAGCCCTAGTAGTAGTAGTAAGAAATCGTCCAAAAAACAAAAGGACCAATCAATTATTTTGGCTTTCAGTGTACGACAGGCAGTCTACAACATTTAGTTAGTTCCTTTCAGTCACTTAAATAATACCCTTAGGGCTTAGGATATCACTAGTAGTAGTTAAAAATGCTTAACTACAAACTGTTTTCTCATTGCCCTGTCATCTTTAAGCCACGTATAAACCCTTTTCTATGTAGGCTACCATTTGAAAAAACAGTGTGCACAAAACCAGTGCACAGGTGCCGTAAATCCAACATTACATCAAATGTTCAATCGTGAAACCGATCAGTTTTTCCCAGAACACTGAGTGCTAATTCCAGTACAGGTTAATGTTTAACTGTGGGGGGGGTGTTGAGTACTCACCATTATATAAGACGCATTGATGTAATCAGTGCCTTTCATTCCAGGCAACGGTGCGAGACCAACACGTGCTCTTTCCGCTGAGAGGGACAGAAACAGCCAATCAGGATGCAGAATAAGAGCAGGTCAGGCATGTGATCTCATTAACACTGCGGCAAGCACAGGTTCGAAATATGTGTTGCAATTCGGATACTAGAATATTAGTAAAGATAATTATCAGGGCCAAGGTATGAGAAAAGGAATACAAAAGAAAAGAAAATGGCCACAGACACCACAGTACACAATAAGCAATATGCAATAAATCAATTGGATGTGCAATTACATTTAGGTGGCATTAATGCTAGTAAACCTTAATTGTCTTACATATTTTAGTTTATGTTACTCACATGGGACAACAGAAGAGTTGCGGTTCTTCTCTTTGTTGCATTCTTTCTGAGCACTGAAGCACTCCACAAATCTTGCATTGCACTGAGTCACCAACTGTACATAAAGGAAAAATTATATTTTGTTCTTTATTTCAAAGTAGCACGAACACATCACATAAGACAAAGCCGACCTTTAGAATTCAACTGGAGGGAAATATGTCCAGCTGCAGTCTATGTACCAGAAACTGAGAGAATTTCAGGGCTCAATAAACAAAACAAAAACCCAAGAAAAAAAACACAAAACGAAACAAAAAAACAACAACAACAACAACGAGCTGAACCCTTTTATTTTGAACAAAACATAAGATTTAGTGAAAACACAAAACAAACAAAACAAAAGATTCATGACATTAAAGTACTGCAATTCCAATCTTTGGAACTATATGCCCTGCAGTTGTAGCCTACCAAAGAAAACATGAGGAGGATTCATATTCAGGTTTTAAAGCCGAACCAAACAGAACCATAAAAAGCCAGAATTTCAAGGCTCAATAAAACATTTTATAAACTCATGAAACTCAAGCAGAGCACATATCACACACTTCACCCACACAGAACCTGTCCGACTTGGGCTGTAAGTCACAGTGTGCAAACCAGGTATGAAATGATAAAGTATTAAGCGATAAGAGTGAACCAATTTCATTCAAAATTCTTCTCCGCATAAATGTGCATTAAAAGTATCTTCTGATATGCTAAAAACGTATCGCGCATAGCAGTTCTGCAATCGGCTTGGACGGACATTGCTTGTCAAAATGACTTTGCATAAGGAAAGAGATAGTCCCCACCTTGAACTGCTTCTCCAGTCGTGTTTTGGCCCCTGGCCCCGGCGTCAGGATGGTGTTAACGTAACTGTGCAGCTGACTGGAGGGCACCTCGGTTTCCTTTCCAAGAATGGCTTCCATCAAGGCATCGTGGATGAAAATATACTGCTCCTAAACACACAGACACAGACAAACGAAACCGCAGAGAGCTTAAGAGACATGCTAGATGACACAAACCAACAGGACAGATTTGGACTGGTGACTCACCTCCGTTTGGACCAGGTAGTTTCTCTGAGTTCGTATATGTTTGAGGAAACCCAGCACATTGACTGAGCCTTTATCCTTCAGCTGTTGTAGCATGCTGTCAATCACAATGTAAGTTCCTGTCCTGCCCACACCAGCGCTGCGGAAAACACATGAATAACATGTAAAACTGCTCTCTTTAGCCATTAAATGAGCCAGTGGAAGTGTGTGTGTGTGTGTGTGTGTGTTACCTGCAGTGTACCATCATGGGGCCCATCTCTGGAGTCTGTGCGGCAGAGGACCTCCTGACGAAGGTGAGCACAGGTAACGTGTACTCAGGGACACCCATATCCGGCCACTGGGTGTAGTGATACTGCAGAACTGCTCTCTCGCTCTGACGGCCCTTCTGACCCTGCAGACATGAACAGACGAACGTCTCACAACTACACACGACTCTTCAGCGTAGAAGGACAAAGAAGAAGAAGAGCACAGACGTCTGCTGTTTTTAAAATAAACCAAATCGAGAAACAAAACAAAAAGCAAAACAAAACAAAAAAGACAACCCCCTAAAACAAAACAAAAACAAATCCCCCAAAACAAAAAACAAAGCAAAACAATAAACAAAGTAAAACAAACAAACAAAGCAAAGCAAAACAAACAACCCAGGATACATTCCCTGGATACACGCTAAACTGACAATGCATTTCATATTTACTAACCAAAGCCTTATTATATTTGCAACACTGACCCATTTATTAACATTTTTATACTAGTGAGAATCATCCTCAAGTCAGGTTTTTTTTTACTACATTTTTGAGGATATTTTCAGAAACTTGGCCCTGGCAAGTAGCGTAAAAAGGATGCTTTTGCGCAATTGTATCTGACAGTCATTAAACCCAAATATCTTCAAATAACCCTTACTTGACATTCAAACTTGCAGCAGTGATGTGTGATGCTATTGCACAGAAGCCTGTCAGCTTTTTTAAAACCATACATTACCATACATGCAGTTTTCCTTGTGGCATAAAAAAGTTGGCACCTAACCTCAAATCTGCTTTATTTCTTTGCCACCGGTGGCCTTGGTGTGGCTCTGCGTATTATGGAGGAGATTTACAGAGAAAGCAGATCGCTCTCACTGACGCCGTGAAGGCCAGGACCTCGCACAAGCTCCTTAAGACTTTTCTCTCTGGCTTTTAATGCTCAACCACAATCCTTCACACGGATCGAGCCATGCGTAATTACTATTAAATGAGTGCCTTTTCCATTTTGATGAGGGGATTTTAAAATGGATGTTTATAAAGCTATCTCTATCTGAATAACAAACAAAGATTGTTTTTAAGTGTTAAATGCCATTGTGTAACAGGGGAGCAGGGAAGGCATGAGGAGAAGAGGAACTAATGCAGGATATTTAACAAGTAAAGCAAACAGGAACCGAGGAACACAAAAGGCAGGAACACTACACTCACCTGACAACCCAACACACCAAACACTGGGGCTTATATACACAGGGACCGAGATTAACAAGACACAGGTGAGAACAATGAGGGACTAATATGGGGAACCCAAAAGAAACAGTTTATCAAACTATATATAAAACACTAAATACATAAAAGAAGAAACAAGTGATATGACACATTGTACCATCTTAAGCTAAATGTATTTTAATTGAGAACTTAGGAAGGAAAAACAAATCAAAACAGGTTTGACACACATTTAACAAACAAGTGTCCAAACTTGTGAAACTATAAAGTGCTTCATAAAGTCTAAATCGTGGTAACAAGGTTTTCAATGTTTAAATGTAAGGGCAGGCGATGTTTTTCATAAACACTTTTCGTTATACTGGCTGAAACTCTCACAGCCTGATAGCAACCAGTAATGGAAGTGGTCTAAATGTATAAAAAAATACATATATCTTCTGTGGAAGTCTCAGGACCAAACAAATGTCTTCTAATCATTGCCTTCGGTTAAAAAATACAAATAATTTACATGTACTGCGTTAGACTAAACTGGGACTGGTCCCAGCACTTGCATATTGTTTCCCTATTGTTAGTGTAACTGCTTCTATTGCTCTCATCACTTGTAAGTCGCTTTGGATAAAAGCGTCTGCTAAATGACTATTGTAATGTAAATGTACCTGCCTGTCAACCTATGCATTTCCATTTTATATTCATCAAATGGAGTATTTGCTAATAGAACAAGGAGAGGTTGGAAATACATGGGGAAAGGTAAAAAAATTATAAACAAATACTGTCTTTTTGTTCATGCGTTTCAAAACTTGTCTACATTAACCGATTTTTTTAACACATACGTAGTAAATAATGACATCCGTTGTGTTGAATGATCCATTTCCTGATCAGTGTGTTTTTTTTGGATGAAGTAGCATGAGAGAGGGAGGCGAATTGAAAAATGGTTACCTTCTTTACTTTGGTGTTTCTGATAGTGAAGATGCGGAGTGTGTAGCACGCCATAACTTTGGTTCTCTTCAGCGTCACCACAATATTACCATATTCCTCACTGTTCTCTGTCGGCCAATACTGGTCGCATTTTCTCTGTGAGATGCACACGAAAAGGGGACACACGTTTAAAGAGGCCATATGAAACCAATGATTGTTCGATGATTCAGACATTGTAACGGTTGTCATAACTCACTCTGCCTTTCTCCACCAGGTTAGTGATCATGACTATAATGCCGGTGTTCTGTTCCCACACCATCCGCCAGAAGTCTTCAAACGTGGATTTGAGAGGACCCTGAGCTGCGACGTATGCCTTGGGTTTATTGTAGCCCTGTAGAGGAGAGAGATACAGAAATATACATCACACACAGTCAAGTTATTATTCATAGCTACTGAAGCCCTCACATCTGCAGACATCACTCACATCCACATAGTTGGCATTGATGTAGTCACTGTGTTTGGAGTCTTTGCCTGCCAGAGGCCTGAGCTTCACTCGACTGTGGTCGTCTGGAGGAAGAAAGAGAGATGGACAGTGAGAGACACGTCTGATGTCTGACCTACAGTCCGAGACCACAATCAAAATATGGATGCAAACATAAAAACAAAACTGTGGAAACGTTATGACAAAATATTGCCTCCAATGAAGCACAAAACGCTCACTTGAAACATTCTCATAATATGTAAGATCATCATCATCCCGCGTCTGCTGTCGTTAAAGCAAACGGGACACTGTACAGTGCTTCAAACGTTTGGGAAGATGTGTTTTTATGTTTTTGAAAGAAATCTCGTAAGTTTACCAAGGCTGCATTTATTTGATCAAAAGCACAGTAAAAAACAATACTATTTTGACATTTAAAATGACTGTTTTCTATTTTAAAATGTATTTATTCCTGTGATCAAAGCTGAATTTTCAGCATCATTTCAGTGTCACATGATCCTCCAGAAATCATATTAATATACTGCTCAAGATGCATGTATTATTATTATCAATGTTGAAAAGAGTTGTGCTGCTTCATATTTCTGTGGAAACCATGAAACCATTTTTATTCCAGGATTCTTTGATGAATTGAAAGTTCCAAAGAACAACATTGATTTGATACAGAAATCTTTTGTAACATTATAAATGCCTTAACTGTCATTTTAGATCAAATTAATGCATCCCTGCTATAACAATAATAATACATTTGATTTATAATGCGCTTTTCTAAAACCCAAAGCGCTACAGACAATAAAACAAGTAAAATACAGAAGTACAGGAGTAATACAAAATAATATTGCAGTACAACACAGTAGAATACGAATAAAACGTGTAATGAAAGAAAAAGAGAGATCAAAATAGACGAATTTTCACAGGTGGCCTCATGCATTTCACAGAAAGACTCACAGGCTATGATGTTGATGTATCTGTTTTTGTGCTTGTTGTCCGGATGATTGGAGTGTTCTGATGTGATCTTCATATCTGCCGTGCAGCGCTGCACTTCCTACAACACACACACAGGACACCATACATTTCATTTTCATCATACAAAAAACTCTTTTTCATACACATAACATTTACAGAGCAGGAAAGAAAGAAATATAATTTCTGCAAACAAACGATCCTTTAAGCTTTTTCTTTTTTTTTTTAAAACAAAAAAGGTGATTTTCAGTGTTCCTCAAGTTCACAGATGCACAAGCAGAGTTACCACCGGTGAACTTTACATTTACATTTATTCATTCATCAGATGCTTAACAAGTGATTCATCTAATAGAATTAATGTGTAGATGATGTAGTTCAACACATTAACGACTACATGAACCAAAAAGTGATCAAATACTTTTTGGATTCATTTTGATTGTATTTATAATTTGCTTTTACAGTTTGTTTTCTAATACAATGATATTCATGCATTGTTACACGTGACATACAATTCCTGTGCATTTACACAAATGGTAAATCGCAGGGATCCTGTACAGCAGTTCAGCACTGCCATCATCCGGAGGCTGTTAACAGATCTCTCAATAAACACACCAACACATGACGCAGTCTGTGTTAACAACAAAAACCTGGAGACGTTTAAGTGACGTACCAGAAAACAAGAATTGCCTGCGTGTGTATTAGTGTGTGTTTGTATGCGTTTGGAGGGTGTGTGGACACTGTCGTTTAAAACCACAAGATCTGCCAGGGGCTGTTTTCAATGACTCTCTCCTCTGCACACACACACACACACACACACACACACACACACCTGTGTGGTTTCTGGTTACCTGAACTAACCCCGCTCACATTCTGAGAAGAGCTGCTACTTCACACAAGGTCTCAGGATAAAGTCAGCATTTATGTGAGGATGGTCAGTTCTGTTCATGTGACCTGTGATGTCATATGTGATGCTGGTGGTATTACGAGAGGTGTTTTCTTTAAAGTCAGCATGAACAGCCCATCAACTAACCCATTTTACTTCCTTAAGTGAAAAAGTATTCAAAAAGAAAACATTGGGAATTGATTGGATGATGAAAAGTGTGCTTTCCATTATCTGAATGCAACACAAGCACACCTCAAGCCTGCTGGGAAATGAGACGTGAACTAGACGAGGAGGCTGAAAGTCAAGGTCACCCGAGAACATCTCGATGTGCAGCATCTCAACGGTTAACATGAAGAGAACATCAAGACAACACACAAGTTTGTGTTTATTGACCAAATGTCCACGTTAAACTGTACAATTCAGTGTCAAGAAATGAATGTAATGTTATCTTAGTAAATATCAAATATCTGTTTCTTGATTTGTTGATGTCCAGATGTTCAAAAACTCTAGAATGGGTTAAAGTCATTTTTATTAGGAATAATTGAATCAGAGGGGTTACTGTGGCACAGGCACTGGTTTGTTCTAGGAAATCTTAAAGAACAAATCCAATCTTATGTATTAATTCAATCCTCCAAATTATGATGATGTGCTTGGATTATTTGTATTAATTAAGCAAAAGATCAAAACAAGACATTGTATAGTATTGATTATTGACGTCCATCCATCCATCTTCCGTTTATTAACATTATAAGTGCACCTGCGAACTAAACATTGTTAGCGAATTCATTATTTACTATTTACTATTCCATTAACACTGACCAGAATAAAATTAAGTTGTTTTTTGTTGGTAAGACGTGTGAAAGGTTGTATATTACCTACAACAGCAGTCTAAAATCATTTCTAAATAGCTATTTGGCTGTGCAGTTATTATGTTGTTAGGCTATTATATTATTTGGTAATTTTACCTTAGTAAAAATATCATTTAAATAATAACATCTTAAAAGAGTTGATATTATCATAAAAGAGGTTGAGGAACCAATCACATTTTTATAAATGATTGATTTTATGTTTTGTCTTACAGCATTAAAACTAAATACATAACACACAACTACAGAAGGAAATAAGCATGTCCTCCAGTGCTTTCTCAGACCCTGTCTTCGTCTCTGGTGTTCTCCATTCACTCTTCCCTCGTTTTCAGCTGAATGCCAAACTTCTCCAAGTGTCCTCTTCCTTTTTTCCCTTTGAGTCAGCATCCCCCCCCCCCCCCCCCCCCCCCCCAAACCCCTCATGCCCGGGCCGCATATAATCCCTGAGCCTGTCCAGGCCAAGCCCAAACCCCCCCGTCCTCCCTGGCTCCCATGATCACTGCCACCCCAGCCAGTGCTTCTTGTTTCGGCCCCAGTTGCACAAAGCCACTTGTCAGGGGCCTGGGGGCTCCGTCCAAAGGGGGTTTGGCTCAGCTGTCCTCCCTCTTCTTCTCTGCTCGAGTAGCGGAGGCGAGAGAGAGGGGTCAGGAACCACAGAGGAATCCATTGAGGGGAAACAGCTCCAGAAACCCCCCTGGAACCACTTCCCCATGTCCATCAAGCCCACATGAGCGCAGGCACACACTTTCTGAGGAACAAAGGGTCCAAGTGAGGCCCTCAGAGGAACCCTAGTGGCCCACACACCTCCCCTTCTCTCCTCCACTCATTCTCTTCTACAAACGAGGGAAAGTAGAAGACCTACTTTGAAACTAAATGCAAAGATTTTTCTTTCCGTTTTGACAAACACAACAGACATAAGCTACATTCACACAGTGTTCTGGACTGGCAACTGTACTTACTAACAGGTGCGGGGCAAAAACAATAGGGCTGTCAATCAATTCAAAGTTTTCTTTGATATTTTGATTAATTAATCAAATATATTGTGAAAAATGAAGGTGCTTAAAAATAAAACATGCTTTTAATTTAATTTAAACTTCCGAAATAAATTTTTAAATATATCATTGTTTTAATTTTTAATGTTTTAAATATAAGATTAAAATTAAAATTAAATAAAATTAAAATTAGCCGGGCCACATATTTAAGCAAAATCTGGCTAATTTATACGTAAAGAAATAATTTACAAATAAAAAATGTAAATAATGTAAAGTATTTTTGCCCCACATAATCTTAATATTTATTATAAAATAAAATGAAATGAAAGAATAAATAAATCATTAAGCAAGCTCGTAAAATAAATGAAATTAAATCAAAATAAATAAAAGCAGGTAGTGTTTGTGGTGCATACTTTCGACTGAAGACCGGCTCAGATTGTATCGCTGAACTGCTTACATTTAAATAATTCATGATTGGTGAAACAATCAATTTTGGCTACGACCTCAAACATTTTGTCAACGCATCTGAGTAAAAATGTAGTAATGTGGGCACGGCCAAAGCTAGACCTCCAGAACATCAGGATACTTCAGAATCCTGATCCACAGAGGACACAATAAACCCAGCATGTGTGTGTGTGTGTGTGTGTGTGTGTGTGCGCACAGCTCTGACCTGCAGGCGATCATCGGTTGCCAAACATTTGAGATCGTTCATTGATATTCACCTGTGCAACTGAAAGCACAAGCAGACGCTGTGGCCCAAGACTCAATGGTTAACTAATTACCAGTCATCCTTGTACAAACTGCCATCACATTAGTCAGACAGAATGTTGTTGTGGTTTTCTGGCTTCTGTGCCGCACTAACACACACACACACACACACACACACACACACACACACAGCAGAGAGAGTCCAAACTCGGTGTGAGAAAGATGCCAGCGTTCAGATGGCCTAATTCATTCTCACACAGGCTGAGTTCAACTGGCTCGTCCTGTACAGCCAGCTGCCAGAAACCAACATCTGCGGAGGATCCCGGCCCAGCTGTTCTCAGACCTGTCAGCAGAAGCACAGCAGCGAGGCCGAGGAACCACGCGAGCTGTTCTCAGACCTGTCAGCAGAAGCACTGCAGTGAGTCCGAGGAACCACACGAGCTGTTCTCAGACCTGTCAGCAGAAGCACAGCAGCGAGGCCGAGGAACCACGCGAGCTGTTCTCAGACCTGTCAGCAGAAGCACTGCAGTGAGTCCGAGGAACCACACGAGCTGTTCTCAGACCTGTCAGCAGAAGCACTGCAGCGAGGCCGAGGAACCACACCAGCTGTTCTTAGACCTGTCAGCAGAAGCACTGCAGTGAGTCCGAGGAACCACACGAGCTGTTCTCAGACCTGTCAGCAGAAGCACTGCAGTGAGTCCGAGGAACCACACCAGCTGTTCTCAGACCTGTCAGCAGAAGCACTGCAGCGAGGCCGAGGAACCACGCGAGCTGTTCTCAGACCTGTCAGCAGAAGCACTGCAGCGAGGCCGAGGAACCACACGAGCTGTTCTCAGACCTGTCAGCAGAAGCACTGCAGCGAGGCCGAGGAACCACGCGAGCTGTTCTCAGACCTGTCAGCAGAAGCACTGCAGCGAGGCCGAGGAACCACACGAGCTGTTCTCAGACCTGTCAGCAGAAGCACTGCAGCGAGGCCGAGGAACCACGCGAGCTGTTCTCAGACCTGTCAGCAGAAGCACTGCAGTGAGTCCGAGGAACCACGCGAGCTGTTCTCAGACCTGTCAGCAGAAGCACTGCAGCGAGGCCGAGGAACCACGCGAGCTGTTCTCAGACCTGTCAGCAGAAGCACTGCAGCGAGACGGCACCTCTGTTTACAAAAGTCTGAAGGAGTTCGCGGAGAGTGAAGAGTTGTAGAGACGTTACACACTTGTAAATTGTGTGTGTGTGTGTGTGTGTGTGTGTGTGTGTGTGTGCAGATCTTACCTCAAAATCTTCTGAGAAGCCGTGTTGGTTGTTGGAGTAGAGTTCTGATACATGCTTGATAAACTGTTTAACAGGGATGGCCTCCATATCATCTGAAACAGAAATAAAAAAGAGATGCATTTTCGCTTCTGTTGTCTTATAAAAAAACAAGAATTACCATCAAAGTGAACTCAGTATGCCTGCTAAAAATATACAATATTTTGACAGTCATTTTCAGTGTTAATTGTTTTGGATAAAACAACAAACAAAAGATAAATAAAATAATAAAATCAGGACATTTTTTAATATAACTCCGATTGTATTCGTCTGAGAGAAGAGTGTCATATACACCTAGGATGGCTTCAGGGTGAGTAAACCATGGGCTAATTTTCATCCTTGGGTGAACTATCCCTTTAACACTAATAAAGGTGGTTCACACACCTTCTGTCTTTTTCCTAAAGTGTCTACAGCTGAATACTGCTAACAAACCAATTTTGGCATCCATTGACGCCAGAAACAAACTGGGAAATTCAGCCAGAAACTGAAGGCTCTAATAAGCAGGAAAGCGTCCATGTTTGAAAGGACAGTGAACTCAAAGCGCCATAAGAGCCGGAGCCAGCGGAGAGAGAGAGGCTGCTGTCCACACTAAATGGATCTTTGTAAATACCGAGGCCAGTCCTCGCCAAGCTGGAACACAGATGCCTAAATTGGATTGAGGGCACTGTGCCACCGTTATTGTGAGTCGTGCCACCACACAACAATGAAAATTGGTTCCAATGAAGTGCTTATGGGAAAGCCCGAGCAAATCAATGGATCTCGTTACATTAAGATCTGGGTTCCACTACACTGACTAACCCGGACCTGGAACCTTCAGACCCTGAAAAATCACACACTGTCCACTTCTGTCCCACTATGCTCTATACTAATTATCTACCCACACACACTCACACACAGATCAGATGAAGCCATTTTCTTGGCTCCTAACCTTAATGGCTAATGTGTGTATGCATGTAAAGGTGTGTGTGAACATGCAGAGGGACCAGATAAACAACACTTTTCTTCTCTGGTAAGCGCACAGACCCTGAACTAAACAGCTCTCTCAAAACATCTACTGTTTCTATTTTCAACAAGCTCTTCAATGTAGCTCACACTCATCCAATCCAGCTTACAGTAAACATGACATGGCCAGACATTTCAGAAAACCTTTTCTTAAAAACAGGAACTCCAAAATCCCTGAGTCTCCGAGTGTCATGCGTACAGCAGCTAGACCTATGTAGCTACAGAAAAGAGTCAATTATATCAACCACCATTCCGGTATCGGCTGATATATGTTCATTTTTTAAGTTATAATTATCGTCCCGATAAGAAAATTTGTCCGATATATTAAAGTCCTAATAAAGTATATTAAGTACAACATGTGCAGCACAAGTCTGTCATATAGGCTACATAAAATTAAAATGAGAACATCATAATTGTGTGCATGGGACGAGGCAGGTGAGGCTTTTGTTTTTGTAATAATAAAGTATATTTTCATATATCACAAATGATATAAAGAATTATCGATATTGGCCAAAATGTTCATATCAGTGCATTCCTAGTGCATACATGTGCAAAACACACTGACAAGGGTGGTGAGGATGGTTGCCAGGGTCTGTTGCGTGTGGTTGCTAGGACATTAATAGGGAGTCATGGATGGTTTCCAGGGTGTTGATAAGGTGTTGCGAGTGGTTGCTAGGACATTAATAGGGAGTCGTGGATGGTTTCCAGGGTGTTGATAAGGTGTTGCGAGTGGTTGCTAGGACATTAATAGGGAGTCGTGGATGGTTTCCAGGGTGTTGATAAGGTGTTGTGAGTGGTTGCTAGGACATTAATAGAGAGTCGTGGATGGTTTCCAGGGTGTTGATAAGGTGTTGCGAGTGGTTGCTAGGACATTAATAGTGAGTCGTGGATGGTTTCCAGGGTGTTGATAAGGTGTTGTGAGTGGTTGCTAGGACATTAATAGGGAGTCGTGGATGGTTTCCAGGGTGTTGATAAGGTGTTGTGAGTGGTTGCTAGGACATTAATAGAGAGTCGTGGATGGTTTCCAGGGTGTTGATAAGGTGTTGCGAGTGGTTGCTAGGACATTAATAGGGAGTCGTGGATGGTTTCCAGGGTGTTGATAAGGTGTTGTGAGTGGTTGCTAGGACATTAATAGAGAGTCGTGGATGGTTTCCAGGGTGTTGATAAGGTGTTGTGCGTGGTTGCTAGGACATTAATAGTGAGTCGTGGATGGTTTCCAGGGTGTTGATAAGGTGTTGCGAGTGGTTGCTAGGACATTAATAGGGAGTCGTGGATGGTTTCCAGGGTGTTGATAAGGTGTTGCGAGTGGTTGCTAGGACATTAATAGGGAGTCGTGGATGGTTTCCAGGGTGTTGATAAGGTGTTGTGAGTGGTTGCTAGGACATTAATAGAGAGTCGTGGATGGTTTCCAGGGTGTTGATAAGGTATTGTGCGTGGTTGCTAGGACATTAATAGTGAGTCGTGGATGGTTTCCAGGGTGTTGATAAGGTGTTGCGAGTGGTTGCTAGGACATTAATAGGGAGTCGTGGATGGTTTCCAGGCTGTTGATAAGGTGTTGCGAGTGGTTGCTAGGACATTAATAGTGAGTCGTGGATGGTTTCCAGGGTGTTGATAAGGTGTTGTGAGTGGTTGCTAGGACATTAATAGGGAGTCGTGGATGGTTTCCAGGGTGTTGATAAGGTGTTGTGAGTGGTTGCTAGGACATTAATAGAGAGTCGTGGATGGTTTCCAGGGTGTTGATAAGGTGTTGTGAGTGGTTGCTAGGACATTAATAGTGAGTCGTGGATGGTTTCCAGGGTGTTGATAAGGTGTTGCGAGTGGTTGCTAGGACATTAATAGGGAGTCGTGGATGGTTTCCAGGCTGTTGATAAGGTGTTGTGAGTGGTTGCTAGGACATTAATAGTGAGTCGTGGATGGTTTCCAGGGTGTTGATAAAGTGTTGTGAGTGGTTGCTAGGACATTAATAGGGAGTCGTGGATGGTTTCCAGGCTGTTGATAAGGTGTTGCGAGTGGTTGCTAGGACATTAATAGGGAGTCGTGGATGGTTTCCAGGGTGTTGATAAGGTGTTGCGAGTGGTTGCTAGGACATTAATAGGGAGTCGTGGATGGTTTCCAGGGTGTTGATAAGGTGTTGTGAGTGGTTGCTAGGACATTAATAGGGAGTCGTGGATGGTTTCCAGGGTGTTGATAAGGTGTTGCGAGTGGTTGCTAGGACATTAATAGGGAGTCGTGGATGGTTTCCAGGGTGTTGATAAGGTGTTGTGAGTGGTTGCTAGGACATTAATAGGGAGTCGTGGATGGTTTCCAGGGTGTTGATAAGGTGTTGTGAGTGGTTGCTAGGACATTAATAGGGAGTCGTGGATGGTTTCCAGGGTGTTGATAAGGTGTTGTGAGTGGCTGTTAGGTCTTTGCTCGGTGGTTGCTTGAGTATTACTGGTGGTTGATAGGGTGCCATGCGTAGATGCAGGTAGTTGTCAGGACATTTCTAGGTGGTTGCCAGGGCGTTGCTAGGCAGGTTGTTGCTCAGGTGTTATTGGCGGTTGCTAGGTGGTTTCTAGGGTGTTGTTGGTGGTTAAGGCCAATTCGCACCACACAGACAAACACCAATAAAGCAAGTTTGCTGTTGGATTTAAATTTTTTTTTATATCTGTCATTTTCACACTGTCCCAACAGACACCAACAAACTGAACATGTTTAGTTGGGTGAAAACCAGCCCCGACCAACGCCAACAGACGGCAACAGGGGTAATACACTGATCCGACAAAACCCAACAAACATGTTTGTTGGCGTTTGTCTGTGTTGAGTGTATTGGCCTTTAGGCAGTGCTAGGGTGTTCAGGGTGGTTGTTTACTGACCCAAGTCAAATGTTATAATATAATTATAATAATTAGATATAGATTTTTTTTAACCATTTTAATGACCACCAGGTAAAAATGAACACTTAGAATAGAAAGTCAAAGGATTTGACGTATCATTCTACAGCACATGGTGTGAGAGGAAGTCTACTATTTGGTAGGCTAAGAGTTTGTTCAAATGGTAAAAGTGCAACTGTAAGTACCATACAAAAGGTGGCACTATGCCCAACGCCTCATGCTTTTGAACACAGCTGGTTTACTCCCTGTTTCCCAGAAGCTGAAAACATCATTATAGCCACTTGATGTCGAAATCAATGCAGAAATTGATTTTTAGATTCCACACTAATCCCACAGAATAACAGTCTGTAGAGAACACCGAGATAAGGTCTATTCCACACAAACACACATATGCTAAGGCGACAGACACCGTTTGTTCAATCTTGGCACTGTTAAAAATCGTATGCAATCCAAACCTTTTACCTATAATGCAACAGGTAAGCAAAATAGACAATGTTTTGTTTCATCATATTGATCATATCAAAGCACCTGTTGTATATGAATTCTTCCGTATGTAACTGGATCACAGTGGATTGTATCTTTAGGCCATATCAAAGCATTTGACTGATCTGAGATCTGTTAGATGACACCTACCTGGGATGGGGATGACTGGGATGCTCTCATTGGGCACAACTCTGGGTGAGTTACTGTCCTCAATGTAGAAATGAGCCGTTTGGAAACACCTCCTGTGGAAGAGAGACAAGGAGAGATGGTCAAGTGAGGTAATGGCCGTTCAGCGCTGCTTTAATGTTTCCAGGAGGTGTGGTTTAGGTGACAATCCCCACCGGAGTAAACACACAGTCTGTTGGGTACGTATGACAGGATCAAGATGAACTTTGAACCCTCTTTTCAAAGAACAAATCAAACACTCACAACATAGATTAACACTAGAGCCTCGATACACATGCTTGCTTAAAGAAATCTTATCATTTTCTCACTCTCATGTGTTTACAGTACAAACCTATATATACTACTGTGAAATGCGAAAGAACTAATTTTTTAGTCATGCTTTTATGTATTTCTATTGTCGAGAACAGCAAGCTTGAACATTCTGCTAAACTTCCCCTTCTGTGTTCCACGTAAGATAGAAAGTCAGAGATTTGGAACGATCTGAATGAGTGAATGATAAAGAGATTTTTTTAAAACTATTTCTCATATATAGACACAAATTTAAAGTCATAGTTATTGTTTTTACATTAAAATGATTTTAAAAAGATACAGGCTAACCCAAACTCTCCACATAAAATAAGCCATTTAACTTTTTTACTTTAATTATAATGATCCAACACAATATTTGAATAACATTTTCATATTGAACAATTTTATCATAATTATAAAATATCAAATTATTATTTTATATAATTATAATGAATTAAATTAATGAATGTAAATAAATCAATTAAATAATACTGTCTACTAATTTTGACAATTTTGTCTGCAAAACCCACACTTTTTTACTCCCAAAATCCATGTGAAACATTTTCTATACACGCGTGTTCAAACTAAATGTCTACATGAAGACGTCTGCATGAAGTCCACTTAGAACAAAACACACCAGATTAGGTAAACAGAAACCCAGACTGTCAGGACGGATTATTGTGTTTCAAGTTTGAGAGTCCTAAACTGGTTTTACCTCTTTCTTTCACTTTGCAAGAGAATAGATAAGCAGGTAAAAAACTAAATCCACATCCAGCAAAAGTAAACAAACAGAAAGAGAAAGACAACAAGAGAAGGTTGTTTTAAAGTTACAAAAAGTCGAAGTTTTGGACGTCAACCCGATAAGCCAGCGGGAGTCTCGTCTGTCCTACCTGTACTTGATGCACAGCAGGGAACATAAGCTGTTCATCCCAGCAAAGAACGAGGGATTTTAGGAGAGGCGAGTGACTGTAGGCTCCGCATGCTGCCGCTGAGCAAACAGAGCCGTGAGTGTGTGAAGACAGAGAGAGAGAGAGAGAGAGAGAGAGGGGGTGGAGAGAGACGCATCACATGCACAGGGCTTTACACACGAGCTAGAGCTGCTGGGGTCAGACGTGAACAGTTCACTGATCCCAGATCTGTCCACAACTGATCTGATAAACCACAGACACCTGCTGCCCTTCCCTCTGGACACACACACACACACACACACACACACACACACACACACACCCTTCCAGATGGACACTCCTTTATGTCCAACTACTCCATTCTTGTATTGAACTCTTAACTCTTCTTTCTGTCCAAGAGAATGAAGAATACCACAAACATCTTGTTCAAAATCGAATTTCTTCTGTTCAAGCGGATTTATGAATTTGTGAAGTCAATTATTAACTCTTAAGCTCCCCAAAAAGAAAAGCATACAACTCGTGCACTATAGTCCCGTGAAGCCATGCAATAACTTTGTGTGATGCTGTGATATTTTTGTCAAATTTCTATACTATTATAGTTCTTATTAATATTTTGAATTAGCTTTTATTTATGTATATATTATTTTATTTTTTGTATTTTCATTTCAAATTTGGTTTAATTTTTAGTAATTTTGTTGTGCTTTAATTTTTTTTTTTCAGTTTTAGTCTGCATTCAGTTTTAAATTTGTATTTATTTCAGTTTACTTATAAGTTATGTTTAGTTTAAGTTTCTCTAATATTTCTCTAAAATTGATTTTATTTTAGCTTTATTTCAATCAACAGAAATGTTTTTAATAGCTTTAGTTAATGATAATAACCCTGGTGTGAATAACAAACCAGTATTTAAGATGTTTATTGAAAATCGTAGATCTGAAATCTCTTAGCGCTCGTGTCGTGATCAGGTGCATTTGAATATGCTAAAATGAATGTGTTGTGAACGGTGTTAGGAAAGATTTCTCTGTCTGTTCCTCACAGAAAGCTATAATATGGACTACATTTGTGGTAATTTTATGGTGCTTTTTTGTCCAATTTGGAGCTTGATGACCCTGTTACTGTATGGGAAAGCTCAGCATGAACATTCTACAAAATCTCTTCCACTTTTGTTCCAATTATGAAAGTCATACACATTTTGAAAGTAACTGACAGAACGTCTATTTCTGTCTGAATTATTCCTTTAAGCCCAGCCTAAATTACAGTGTGAAAACCAACTCTCCACTGTGAACAATCTTTAGCTAAAGTCCGCTTTAGAGAAACTGTGAAACTCAACAGTCCCGATCTGAAGAACAGAAGCGGAGCCGGGCGGGCAGGAAATGCTTCAGGTACTTAGAACACACACACACACGCACGCACGCACGCACGCACGCACACACACACACACACGCACGCACGCACGCACGCACGCACGCGCACGCACGCACGCACGCACGCACGCACGCACACACACACACACACACACACACACACACACACACACACACACACTTCAACCAGTCCAACGGGACATTGTGTCAGAGGCTTGTATTGTGGTGTAAATGTGATTTGACATGAATAATCACATTGTCTAACACAATGACTGTCATTAAACTGTTCTAAGGTCTAGTTTCAGTCGGTGTGTGCCAGTGTTTGGAGAAGTGTCTTAGGCTTTGCTAATATATGCAGATCATGAGGTTTCATCAGATCCTCATCAATGACTGATTTGGGAAACTCTAGGCAATAACTCCACGTGCCTCACAAATACTCAACACACATTTGATTTCTGATCTTAGCAAGCATGTATAATAATTCAAGATATATAATGACATTTTGCTTCAAATAATATATGTATATTATTTTCTGAATAAAGGTTGATACAAAGTTTTGATTAAGACACTGCTTTTCAGTGCAAATGATTATTTGACTCTCCCTGAGATTCCCACAGGAAGTGCCACATCCGAGTTAATGTTTCCAGGTGGAGTTCAGACAACACACACACACACACACACACACACACACACACACACACACACACACACACACACACACACACACACACACACACACACACACACACACACACACACACACACACACACACACACACACACACACACACACACACTAATATACAGACACACACAACCACACTAATATACAGACACACACAACCACACTAATATACAGACACACACAACCACACTAATATACAGACACACACGCAACCACACTAATATACAGACACACACACAACCACACTAATATACAGACACACACAACCACACTAATATACAGACACACACAACCACACTAATATACAGACACACACAACCACACTAATATACAGACACACACAACCACACTAATATACAGACACACACAACCACACTAATATACAGACACACACAACCACACTAATATACACACACACACAACCACACTAATATACACACACACACAACCACACTAATATACAGACACACACAACCACACTAATATACAGACACACACAACCACACTAATATACAGACACACACAACCACACTAATATACAGACACACACAACCACACTAATATACAGACACACACAACCACACTAATATACAGACACACACAACCACACTAATATACACACACACACAACCACACTAATATACAGACACACACACAACCACACTAATATACAGACACACACAACCACACTAATATACACACACACACAACCACACTAATATACAGACACACACAACCACACTAATATACAGACACACACAACCACACTAATATACAGACACACACAACCACACTAATATACAGACACACACAACCACACTAATATACAGACACACACAACCACACTAATATACAGACACACACAACCACACTAATATACACACACACACAACCACACTAATATACAGACACACACACAACCACACTAATATACAGACACACACACTAGGGCTGTCAATTAAAAACAACAACATTTAATTATGCCCCTAGCACCGGAAATATATTCAGTGTTATTTTAGTCAGATTTATAGTTTTTTTCCCCACATTTGACTATTATAGCATGTTTTAAAACTAACTTTAAAACTTATAAAAAACAAAAAAAAAACAAAAAAAACATATACACACACATATATATATATATATATATATATATATATATATATATATACCTACTATATTTTAGTTTAAGATTTGATCATTTTGATATGTGCTTTTCTCATTTTATTATATATATATATATATTTTTTTAAAATATCCAGCTTCATTTCAATTAATAAAAATGATTTTTAATAGTTTTAAATAACAATAACAATACTGATTCTACCAAAAGTCAATTGCAAAATAAAGCCTGTTTTTCTGTGTAAATCATGTCAATTCAATGATTTACTGATCTGCTACAATTAAATTGTATAATATCTTCAATGATTTGATTTTTCTTATTAAATATTGATATTTACAATTATCAGATTGTAATGAACTCAATGTACAGAATCGGAGAACAGCTCTAGTTTCCCACATACACATATATGTCTGCTAAATTAATAAATGTAAATATGTCATATGAACATATGGTTTGATATATATATACGCATGTACACATGCATGAGACTCAGACACACACACACACACACACACACACTGACAGAAGGTAAGGATAACGGATCTGATATATTGAGACATTAGCGTGTAGTGCAGAGGGTAATCTCAGTCAGTCTACTGAGCAGATTACACACACACACACACACACACACACACACACACACACGCAGTCAACAGGGAAGTGTTTCTGTTCAGAAACAGAAACAGCATCAAATGATAGTTCATGTCTCTGTTTTCTAGTGTGTGTGTGTGTGTTAATTGTAGTCCCCTTTATCATAGCTACGAGTGCTATGACAGATGTATATTCTCTCTGGAGAGGTTTTGGGCTTGGTCAGAATATTTCACGACCCCCTGCTACTGCATGGCCCTTGAGCACCAGAGGAGGCAGCAGACGGCCGTTTGGGGCCCAGGGCGGAGAGCCCAGACCTGGGGAGACAGTCCTGCTCAGTCCTGCTCCAGAGCTGAGGCATGGTGTGATCACCGATCACGGCCCCTGAGAGACTCTATCAGCGGACCACTAGAGGACAGAAGATATACAGAGAGCACACCCCTCGGGGCCCCGGGGACGCCAGGGGCCACAGAGTGATAAACTACTAGCTAAAGGATCCAAACGGACACAAACACACACAGATGTACACGAAAATACACATGGTAGCCAAGCTCTAAAGCAATAAAACAGATGAAGTGTTTAAGAGCGCGGCATCAGGATAAAGCCATCCGTCTGTGTGACTCCGCATGATTCAATCAGAGTCGGAATCAGTCGTGTATCTATCAAAGAGTGGCTGAGGAAATCAGTGAGATTCACTGAGACAGAAAACACCAGTGAATCTGTCAGTGTGGATCAGTGTCTCACCTCCAGTAAACCAGGACGGCCAGCAGCAGAACGAGGCAGAGGAAGGTGAGCGCCGACACCACCACCAGAGGGATGATCCACTCCATCCTTCCTGAACCAGGCACAGGGTGCATGCTGGAGGACACCACGGTACGCTCTGAAACACACACACACACACACACACACACACACGGTAATATGAACATTACGCATATATATGAAAATATAATAACACTTGCTGCTGTGTAGTGAGCAGGGATGAAATAAAGCTGATATACATGTAAAACTGTGTATCATATAACATAATCAATTACAGTTAATATTACTACTACTAACAATAATGATAATAATTCAAAATTACAATTATTATTATCATTAATAAAATTGCAATTATACTCAATTGATTTAGATTAACAAATTGCTGAAATTCAGTAAACATATTTCACACAATACTTTCTCAGCATTCAAAATAAATGCAAAAACAGATAAATAAATAAATAAATAAATATCAAAACAATAACAACAATTATTAATATTTATAATAATGAATACTATAATTATTAATATCATCATAACTATTATTACAATTGCTGTGATTTACAGCAACATAACATATAACATATTTAAGTACCTGTTACATTGAGTAGTACAAAGTACTTTCTTTTATAATTACATTGTACCAAGTCGTTAACATGTATGTAAGCGACTCGGCCTGTAACATGTGTAACAGTAGCTGCCTATTACATGAGTGTAATTACAATCTGTAAGTACAGGCTGTTCCATAACTTAGTTACATGTTAATTACATTTTTGTTACATGTTATTACAATGTCTACTACTAAGTAATTAATTAAGTAATTACTCTGTATCACGGACACCGTAAAATAAAGTGTTACTAAGATTTCTTTTGCACAACATCTATTAATGCAAAAATACTTAAAATTATTGTCAAATATTGGTTCCGGTCACCATCATTTTGCCAAGAAAAGTGTTTCTAGATTAATTGATTTGGTTTGTCCTAGAGCAATCCTCAGTCCTCAGGTTGTCCTAATCATAAATAAACAGAGAGAAATGTTGGGTTTATGCTACACAATCCTGAAACCCAGTTCTCTGACCCAGAGGTGTTCAATCCTGCTCCTGGAGACCCATGAGTCCCAATTCACATACTATCCGTCCTAAATAGTATTCGAAATTAGAATTAGTGCGTCCCAAATCGTAGTATGTTGAAATGAGTGATTTTTCCAGTTAGAATCCGAAGAGCAGATCCGTGCACACTCTGACGGCTAATATTGCCCACATCCCATTGTGTGTTGGACGAGGATTCGACAAGAAGTACAAACATGAATAAAAAGTGTTAAACGACAAACAAACTCGCGGATGTGCGAATCCGACGGTTTAGTAGAGAGGTTTAGATAAAGGGGTTTGAGTAATTAATTATCTGTCTCTAACCTGACATAAATATATTTATTCAATGTTATCCACATTATATTTACTTTGCAACAACATTGTGAACTTTTGTAAAGATATATTTGGTCATTAAAGGTAGGGTAGGTCATTTTCAGAGCGGCTAGCAATAGCGAGTTAGCTTTGAAAGCATGAGATCTCACTCTCCCTTCTGAGCGTCTCTAAAGCCACGCCTCCTTCAAAACACATGAACCCGTACAACAAAAGCGTCACGAGGGATGCCGTTAAACTACCTCATGTCTCAAAGCACATGACATTACAATAATAATGAACAACAACTTAAAGAGCGCTGACCTGTACCACCTGACTGCTGCAGATTCATTCTGCGTCGATAGTGTTGACATTGAAACGCATAAATTTGAGTCACAAACCGCTTCGAATATGACGTCACAGGTTTTCATCTCTTCCAGATTACAGTAGTTATGGCAATGGTATGGTTTTGGTTCAGGAGGAACTGTAAAGATGGCTGTTGTTTCGGTTGTGGTGCTCGGTGACTGACGTCTGTCTGAAGGTCCTTGCGCACTGAAATTCTCGCACATTAAAAAATAAATACGACCTCACGTTATGTCAATGATGTTTGCACACTGCCTCCGAAACTTTCGTCCGTCAAAAAGAAATTCGGATCGGATTCGATTTTCTGCGTTTATTGCATCCGTAGCATAATAACGAATAACGAAAACGAAAAAACACATGAAAATTTCGCTGCGCACGGACCTTAGTTCTGCATAGCATGAAACACGTGTGACGTGCGATGTCTGCGAGCAGGTGTGTGGAGGTACAGAAATACATACGTTGACCGGCAGGTAGGACATCGTATCATAGCATTCGGACCGAATGCAATGATTGGATGAACATGTTATGGTCCTACGCCTTCCACAGACGACATATATGCATATAAATACATTTAGAACACTTAACTTATTGATTGCTTGTGAAGAAACTTTCAACTAGCATCACAAAAATGTTATGTTTCTGGAGCAAATCACTTACCCTGCCTTTAACTTTTAAATGCATCTTTATGCAAATTGCAAACACAGAAGGAGAGTTATCCGAATAAAAGACCCACGACTGGCAGAACAACGTGCCACTACACTTCTTTCCGAAATGGTAGGAAATGAAATTAAATTGAATGTGGATGATTTTCACTGTGACAAGATGATTGACAGGGCAGTTTAAACGGTGACAGGATGCACGTAACTAAGCAGCTGAGCTGTCCGCTAAAGACACGATTATGATGAAGTAGTATGTCCTACTCAGCCTACTATTCTGCTACACACTCAAAAGTATGTACTTTTTCTTCACAAAAACAGTACATACTTTTAGGGCATAGTATAAGTAGGTGAGTTGGGACACGGCACCACTGTTCTGCAAAGTTTATTTCCAACCTGCTTCAGCACACCTGCATTGTGATATTCAAGCGAAACTGAAGAGCTTGATAAGCAGGTTCAGGAGTGTTTGATTAGGGTTAGGTCTGCGAGACACTGGGACCCTTTACCTAAAACCTGCTTGGTTAATATAGATACTGTACAACAAGGATGTTGATTGAGGAACACGTCCCACACACACACACTAACATACCAAGTCCCAAACTGGTAGTGGAAAGCACAGACTCAGATCCCGAAAGTAAGAACAGAGAGATCAGAAAACCTGCAGCTCCCCTCGGGTGGTCGAGAGATGCTGCTAACTAATCCATGCTGTTATCCTAAAACACCACAGCTTCACCACGGTCAGACACACACACACACACACACACACACACGAGTGAACATAACGCCATTGCCATAGAGCTAAATATGGAGTTTCTCTGTTTCGTTCTATTTTTTTTTACTCCCTCCAGCTGAAAATGTTTTCTGCTCTCATCCTCTCTGGACCGGAAAACTAGGCCAGCCCTCTGCCTCCGAAACAAACAGAGGGAACGGAAAGAAAGATGGAAGGATGAGAAGAGAGGGGATAAGGAAGAGGGTGAGAGAGAAATGGAGGATGACGGGAAATAAAGGAAGAAATGAGAGTGAAACTATCATTTCACCGGGGACACTAACAGGATCTCAAAACAGTGTGAAGAAAAAGGGTTTAACAATGTTTCCTGCAGAAAAGATGAGTGGTGCCGACGTGCAAAACTTCCCAACACACTGCTGATGATGTGGTGATAAGGATGGCTGTACACCTCCAGGTCTCTGATATGGCTTAGTTTCCTCATCAAAGTAAAAACGTCATGCGGTGTCACCATCAAGAATTATGTTTCTGCATATTGGAAGCATTACATGACTTTGGCCATAATAAAGTTTTTCAAATATTTATAAGCAGTAAAACATTTATTTTCTTCCTCTTGGAAATAAATATTATTTCTAACAACTAAATGTTTTCTTTTCAAGAATTTCATTTGTCTGATGATGTTTTTTCCTTAATTATAATATCAGGACAGAAAGTTGTACCAATATGACATTTTAACTTTATTTCCGCAAAAATTTGAATTCAGAAAATACAAACATGCTCATCATAGACGAGGTGCAGTCAAGTCATAATTATTTTAATTTTTTTTAATTTTAAATACAAGTTCAAGTAATTTTGTTGTGATTTTGTTTTTGTCAATTTATTAGTTTTGTCTAAAAAAAATACGTCTGTTTAGTTATACAATAGTTTAGTACATCAATTAAGTGAGGCCAGCAGGGGGCGCTCACCCTGTGGTCTGTGTGGGTCCTAATGCCCCAGTGTAGTGACGGGGACACTATGCTGTCAAAGAGCACCGTCCTTCAGATGAGATGTTAAACCGAGGTCCTGACTCTCTGTGGTCACAAAAAATCCCAGGATGTCTTTCGAAACAAGTAGGGGTGTAACCCCGGTGTCCTGGCCAAATTTGTTTTGCCCAGTGGCCTCTGTCCATCATGGCCTCCTAATTATCCCTATATATATATATATACACTGATTGGCTTCATCACTCTGTCTCCTTTCCACCAGTAAGCTGGTGTGTGGTGGGCGTTCTGGCGCACTATGGCTGCCGTCGCATCATCCAGGTGGAGCTGCACACTGGTGGTGTTTGAGGAGATTCCCCCTTCCATGTGAAGCGCTTTGAGTGCCTAGATAAGCGCTATATAAATGTAATGAATTATTATGATTATTATCAATTTAAACTAAAGGAATATCAGAAAAAAATTATACTGAATTGTATATGTATACATATACACACACACACTGAACAAAACTATAAACGCAACACTTATTTTTGCCCCCATTTTTCATGAGCTGGGCTCAAAGATCTAAGACTTTTTCTATGTACACAAAAGGCCTATTTCTCTCAAATATTGTTCACAAATCTGTCTAAATCTGTGTTAGTGAGCGCTTCTCCTGTGCCGAGATCATCCGTCCCCCTCACAGGTGTGGCATATCAAGATGCGGATTAGACAGCAGGATTATTGCACAGGTGTGCCTTAGGCTGGCCACAATAAAAGGCCACTCTAAAATGTGCAGTTTTACTGTATTGGGGCGGTCCGAAAACCAGTCAGTATCTGGTGTGACCACCATTTGCCTCACGCAGCAACACATCTCCTTCGCATAGAGTTGATCAGGTTGTTGATTGTGGCCTGTGGGATGTTGGTCCACTCCTCTTCAATGGCTGTGCGAAGTTGCTGGATATTGGCAGGACCTGGAACACGCTGTCGTATACGCCGATCCAGAGCATCCCAAACATGCTCAATGGGTGACATGTCCCGTGGGTATGCTGGCCATGCAAGAACTGGGATGTTTTCAGCTTCCAGGAATTGTGTACAGATCCTCTAACATGGGGCCGTGCATTATCATGCTGCAACATGAGGGGATGGTCGTGGATGAATGGCACAACAATGGGCCTCAGGATCTTGTCACGGTATCTCTGTGCATTCATAATGCCATCAATACAACACACCTGTGTTCGTTGTCCATAACATACGCCTGCCCACACCATAACGCCACCGCCACCATGGGCCACTCGATCCACAACGCTGACATCAGCAAACCGTTCACCCACACGACGCCATACACGCTGTCTGCCATCTGCCCTGTACAGTGAAAACCGGGATTCATCCGTGGAGAGAACACCTCTCCATAGTGCCAGACGCCATCGAATGTGAGCATTTGCCCACTCAAGTCGGTTACGACAACGAACTGCAGTCAGGTCGAGACCCCGATGAGGACGACGAGCATGTAGATGAGCTTCCCTGAGACGGTTTCTGACTGTTTATGCAGAAACTCTTTGGTTATGCAAACCGATTATTGCTATAGCAGTTCGCGTGGAAGATACTGAATGTGGAGGTCCTGGGCTGGTGTGGTTACACGTGGTCTGCGGTTGTGAGGCCGGTTGGATGTACTGCCAAATTCTCTGAAACGCCTTTGGAGACGGTTATGGAGGAGAAATGAACATTCAATTCACGGGCAACAGCTCTGGTGGACATTCCTGCAGTCGGCATGCCAATCGCACGCTCCCTCAAAGCTTGCGTCATCTGTGGCATTGTGCTGTGTGATAAAACTGCACATTTTAGAGTGGCCTTTTATTGTGGCCAGCCTAAGGCACACCTGTGCAATAATCCTGCTGTCTAATCCGCATCTTGATATGCCACACCTGTGAGGGGGACGGATGATCTCGGCACAGGAGAAGCGCTCACTAACACAGATTTAGACAGATTTGTGAACAATATTTGAGAGAAATAGGCCTTTTGTGTACATAGAAAAAGTCTTAGATCTTTGAGCCCAGCTCATGAAAAATGGGAGCAAAAACAAAAGTGTTGCGTTTATAATTTTGTTCAGAGTAGAGTGATTTCTGAAGGATCACGTGGCACTGAAGACTGGACTAATCATGCTGAAAATTTTGCTTTAACATCACAGGAATAAATTAAGTTTTTAAATGTATTAAAATAGAAAACAATTTTTTAAAAATGTTATAACATTTCGCTACACACATATATATATATATATATATATATATATATATATATATATATATATATATATATATATATATATATAGTTTTAGTCTTAGTTAACTATAGTAACCCTTCTTAATTGCCATTTTTATATATTGTATGAAAATACATTTTTGTATGCCAAGCTATACAAATATTTTAATGGATAAAATAGAAAAAAAAATTCATGGGGCCTTTGAATATTGTTGTGGTCAATGGGGGGCCTTGGAGTCAAAAAGGTAGAGATAGGAATGCAACCCCCCCCACCAAAAACATTGCTAGTTCTAACCTGTGTGAATAGAGAAAGGTGGCAGGTGGTTGCGGTCTCCTCTGCTGGGTTTGCTGGTCTGAGTCATGCTGTCTGGAGGCTCTATTACTGCCGTCACATTATCATCACTCTCTGGCTCTCTGGTCGGCAGCACCAGCGTGTCCTCTTCTCCTGCTCTGTGTGTGTCTTTCTCCACCTCATCCTCCGGGACACTAGGCGGCGCTGTGCTGTTTTCTGCCTTCCTGCTTGCTCCTTTCTCTTTGGCTGTGGAATCTGGTGTTGCTGTGGGCGGGTCTTTCGTCACGGAGCTGTTCCTTTGCTTTTCCACATCGTCTGGAACTCTGCTGTCTTTGCTCTCGGCACCTTTCTCCTCATCCTCTTCCTCTTCCTCTTCTCCGTCCTTTTCTCCGTCCTCATCCTCGCCCTTCCCTCCCTTCTCGCCCCCGTCCTCAGCCCCGGGGCTCTCTGTGTCTGAGGCCGGTGAGGAGGGGTGTTCAGTGGCTGGGGTCGGGCGTGTGGAGGCAGGAGCAGGGCTCGAGGGAGGAGGTCTGCTGGGCCAGACTGAACTGGGGAAGGAGGAGATGACCCCTCCACTGAAACCCAAACCCGCCAGGAGGGTGCTGGTCACCACAGACGCCACCGTCGCTTGGCTCCCGCTGGAAGAGGGGCCGATACCAGTCGCCATTGACACGAAGGAGAAGGGAAGACCGGAGGAGGTCCAGGTGGAGGAACCGGAGCTGATCGGAGCCATGTCTGCTGAGGAGGCTGGGGAGACAGTTGGCTAGAAGAAGAAGAAGAAGAAGAAAACAAACACTTTATTTAACTCTGCATTGATTCTAAAAGATGAAATCTGTGCACATCATGCGAGTCCGATGAGCCCAACAGGTTTCAGGACATTGTTTAAAATACTCTTTTTCAGGCATAACTTGGGATTTATTTCCAAACTTGTAGTATAAATATGCATTTTAATACTTTCTAAAATAAATTACATTTTATAATTATATATACATTTATTATTTATTTTCAAAAATATATATATATTTTTTAAAACATATGATTAGCCTATTATACATATCTATTTATATATTTTCAAAAATAAATAATACAGAAAACAAATATATATTTATTTAAATAATGTAATTATTGAATAAATATATTTCTATACCTTCTAATATATATTACTATTATTAAATGATTGTGAAATTAGTATGTGTAATATACACATGATATTATTTGTATTATTTTGTTTTAAGAAATACAAATAAAAGATCAAATAAATTCTAAAAGCTAAAATCTGTGCACATAATTCACAAGGTTTAGGGGAATCTTTCCAAGCATAACTCTGATTCATAGTTCAGATTATAAAAAAATAATATTATTTTTTGTATAAATATACTTCTATATTGTCTATATTATTACTCAAATTATTATACATTATTATTTGTAATAAATAAACTATTATTATTATTATTATACAAGAAATACAAATACAATTTATTGTATTTGCCATTGCAAAGAGTAAAGAGAGTTCTGCCACCTGCTGGACAGATGTAAACTCACCATCCCAGTTTTGACTATTCTCGTGCCCTCAAATATCCTGGTGGTGTTGGCTACCAAAACAAAGTAGATACATATGAATGCGATGGAACACGTTTAAAAACAACAACTAGAATATCATTGGTAAAAGTCTTTGTGTGTGTGTGAGTGTAGCTCTGCACCTCTGAAGAGCATGCTCTGGCTGAAGTCACTGCGCTTGTCATTCAAACACACGGCCTGGACGCGGAACAGGTACAGCACATCCGCCGACACCGGTGTGATGACAACCTCCTGAAACACACACACACACACACACACAATGTTACATATACAGTACATACACGCCAGGATACGTCCAAAAAGTCGAGGTGTGTTATCATCTGACGCGTCCAGTCAAAACACAAAAGAAGAGTGGTCGACACACACTCACACACACTTTGAAGTGTGACCTCTCCTGACAGAGGTCTGGAGGATGAAGGTGAACAGCTTGTTCTCCTCTCCTTCGCTTGACGGTAACACCTTTCTTCTCAAGTCATTAGCATTGAAAATAGACAGTCTCTATCAGTCTCTGCCTCACATAACATTCATTACCACCTAAAGCACCTCTGAGCTGCTCAGCTGGGACACAAAGACATTGGAATTCAGTGAGTGAGGCACTGATTTATTTTTAAAGGCTGCTTATATAATGTACGCCTGTATCAATAAATTATGCAACATTTTTAGGATCTTTCTGAGAACATATTAACATACAGAACACTTTAGATTAGTGTCTACTCGATATAAAATGTAGTGTTTAATGAAATTAAAGGACGCAACATTTAATTAGTTTCTTTATTAGCTGTGTTTGCTTATTACTATTGTTCATACCCAGCTTTAGGGATCTGAACAAACACCTAAACATAAATATTACACTTCAGTATTAATATTTTAAAGAGATAGTTCAGCCAAAAATCATAAAATACTCACTCTCAAGTTGTTCCAAACCTGTGTGAATTTCTTCTTCTGCTGAACATAAAAGAAGATATTTTGAAGAATATGGGTAATCAAGCAGTCGATGGGATCCATTGACTTAGTATGGAAGTGCAACTGTTTGGTAACCGACATTCTACTAAATATCTTCCTTTGTGTTCAGCAGGAGAAAGAAACTCATTCAGGTTTGGAACAACTTGAGGGTGAGTAAATGATGACAGAATTTCCATTTTTGGGTGAACTAACCCTTTAGTCTTAAACAGATTACGTGTAAAAGGAAGGACAAGATAATAAATCAGCTCTCCTGAAACTGTAAGTAGACAAAATCTGAACAACTGTTTGAAGTGGGACTACGAATAAAGACTGTAAATGAAAAGAGTTCAATTCAAACATTTTAAAATGAGTTCAAAGAAGCTAGGAGCACTTCATTCTTATTGGTAGCTGAAACACATTAGTGAAAATATTTGACAAAAAGAAAGAACATGTAAATGGCAGTGCAGGTAGGCCTTGGCACACACTCGACAAACAGATCGACTTCGACAGTCGGGTACGGGCACCTTTTAACTCCATTTCCTTCATTGGTGCCTGTTTGAACCTGACGCAGGCAGCCTCATTTCATCTCTGAGAAATGAAGATTCAATACAATTCTAAGTGTATGAGCAATAGCCATTACCATAACTCACTTCACCTCCCCGGGGTCTGCTGAAAAGTGCTGAGGGCTTGAGGGATTTGTAAATCTCGCACTAAGTAAATGGCGTCAGTTCCTCTCCACATGCACCAACACCTCTCTGATTTATGCGAGTTCATTCTTCAAAGGACCCCGACACAAAAATATTACACTGTGGTGTTGGGTTATTATAAGTGGAAAGCAGTAAAAACTCTTTCTCTATTGATCTGGGAAGCAGTCCCTCAAAAATCCAGTCGGCCGCTAATTTGACCCAGATAGCAGCATCTTGGGACGAGAGGGGAAATAAAAATGGAAATGAAGAACTTAAAAGAAAAGAGGGAGGAACAATGAAAAATAGAGAGGAATTTGGGAAAGGAGTGAATCTAATGATGATGTTTCGTAATGGGATGCAATGCCATTTTCAAATTGCACACTGAAATATTTGAGAACAAAATGACTTCTTTTTACTGTCTCGTCGCCTCACAGCCCCCTACGGACTAGAGAATCAGAAATCTCAGCCTGTTATACATTTCACAGCCCACTGAGTGTGCTTGATAGAAAGTCAAGAGAAATGAGACTAAAATACATCTCCGCCTCTTAAACAGTTTTAGTGCATTAGTATTTTCAAATGGTGGGCCTCGAGGTCAGCGTCTGCCGCTGCGCCCCCCTGCTGACGACCTAAAACACAGACTTTATTCACAGTCACACTCGCTGCGCTCCTGCAAACACACTCTGGCGGAGGACAGATTACAGGATATTATCCACGAGCTTTACAGGCATAGTATCAACATCCTCACATTCAGACAGTGTGTGACCAAGAGCAGATCTGAAACCTGGAACGGTCATTGCTTAAGGACAAGCAGAAATCAAAATGAACCGATAAATTAGAAAAATGTATTACAATTAAACAAACGTATTTATAAAAAATATTAGGAAAGTTCAAATCAAGTCCTATCCTGGTTATTTTTCTTTCGGAAAATTCAGTTTAACTAGGAAATTTGTCACATTATGGAAGTGAAGCATGTTGCGAATGCCATTTCATGTGGTCTTTAGAGATGCTTATTTAATCCTTTGCTTGGTTTATTGTGAGATATTGTGGTATAGACACAAGTACACGGAATCCCTCAACAATATTGGAAATATGTCACTTTATGGAAGTAAAGCACATTGTGAATGTTATATCATGCTGTCTTTAAAGTATAAGTGGGATATTTAATTATATTTAGGAGATATTGTGGTATAGATAACCAACAACATCAAAAAAAAAATCCTCATCACCATGTTTCACACTGAAAATTCAGTTTATAAATTTCCCACTTTTAAACTATATAAACATTTCATTAAAGTTAAGTGTGATAGGAATGCCATTTCAAGTGGTCTTTAAAGATGCTTATTTAATCATTTGCTGGGTTTATTGTGAGATATTGTGGTGTAGATGACCAATTCAAACACAAAAAGCACACAGAACCCCTCACCAATATGTTTTCCCAATGAATATTCAGTTTAACCCAGAAATATGTCACATTAAGCAAGTTAAGCGTGTTGCGAATGCTACTCCGTGTTTCCTTTAAAGTATAACGTCACGAATAACTTATCAATTGTGAGATATTGATGACCATTACACACAGAAAAAACCTTCAGCTCCTCACCAGTTTCTGATCACTCCCTTTGACGTACGTCTCCTCGTATGACTCGTCGTTTCTGGTCCAGCTGTAGGAAATGAGGTAGCTGATGATGGGCGGATCGTAGGTGATCTCCGGACGGGACCATCGGACCACTAACGCGGTCTTGTTCATGTGCTGGACGTTCATGTTGATCGGGGCACTGCTGCATGCTGCGTGAAAGACGGACAGAAGAAAAGTGTGTGTTTACCTCTTTGCCACCACTCTAACCTTGAGCTCCATTGGTGCCCTTAGATCCCACAGCCACTAGATGGCTCTGTTAGACTACCGACTACATACACTCGGCTTTCACGTGTCCTGAATTGTGTCATGCCCTCTGTAAACACCGGCATCATCCAAGTTGCTGTTAATCTCCCCAGCAGAAGGTGTTTAATCACGAGCGTGCCACAGTTTCTGGCGGCTAACAGCGTGCGTAGGGGTGAGCTTCTATTCAGAGAGAAATCGGACAGAAGAAGCCCTACATTTTCTTTCGTTTTGGTGTTCCTAAAATGCATGCACACATTTGCAACACAGACAAGAGCACACCTCCACACACTCCCTCCCACAGCCACAGGGGAGCCATTACATCCAAAACAATGCTAATTAAACTAATTCTACCATCACTCCTCTCTCCGAAGCCTCTATTAGCTCTAATCATGAGAGAAGTAATAGTGACTCCAGCCGCAATCACACTGCATAAAGACCGGCTTTCACACAGATGGCATGCACTGATGATTATAGCACACAAACATGACTTTGACATTTGAGGACGGAAGCTTGTCCTTTAAATAAGACTTTAGACATTTCAACAGCCTGCAGTTTATGGGAGAAATACGTTTAAAAGCTCATGAACATCCCAATTTGCATATTTGCAATTTTCATCCTAAATGGTATTCACGATTAAAATCAGTGGGTCTCAAATCATGGTACATCAAATATAGTGATCAGGTGGAACTATTATGATGTTGTCTTACGGCTTTTAATTCATATACCTAAAAGATAAACAATAATGAATGGCAACCATAAACGCAAACGATGTGAAAAAAATGATTTCGCTGTCGTATTATGTCCTAAAGCCTGGAGTGCTTTATTACTTACGTATGCACTTTCCAATCACTAACAAAATAGTGCATATTACAAGAATTCAAATTAGGAAGCAGGAACAGGAACACGTGAGAGCCGTTCACAGACACCAACACCAATGCTCAGGCATGCGCTTTCAGATACGAATCGTCTGTTTAGACCGATGCATAAGAAGTGAAACTATCATCATTCATTAGTATCATATACACTCACAAACTTTAAAGTATTTGATGACAACCTGTCAAAATAAAAGTTTTCTATAACTTGAAGAACATATAACAGAAATATATTACTATTGCACAGTAGAGCATAATTCAAGTAGGCCTAATAATAATAATAATAATAGTTTATTAAAACATAGAAACTCAAATGTCTTTATGACAACCCACCAAAATAAAAGTTTGTAGAGAGAAAAAAAAGTAACTCGAAGAAATTATGAAAGAAATTGCATAATAAGATGTACTTTTTAAAATAATAATAAACAAATCTATTTAAACATTATTTTAAAGGAATATCACAACGTTTTTTTTTATACATGTTTTAATTTAAACAGTGAATTTTTTTTTCTTCAACACCATTTTAAAAAGTACATTTGTATTTGTGCTTATAATGTAAAGACATTTGAGTTTCTGAGTGTTTTAATAAACTATTATTATTATTACTATGTAAATTATAATGTTTTTTTAATCGGTAGCTGATAAAACCATATTCATATAACATCTTAGGCTAAATGCAGCTCTTTACTGGCTGAGTTTGATGACGATTAACACTAAACACTAGAAGATGGGTGGCAAGTTTTACGGGGGGGGGGGGGGGGGGGGGGGGGCATCACAGTATACTCACTACAAAAAACTAGACTACACCACTGGTATGGTGATATGTGTCGAATCGTGACATGACCGTTACACCGCTAGCACTGACATGTAAATCTTGTTTTCAAACAGAGTAGAATGTACAAACTAGAATGCATGTCATTCTCAGGGTTTTACACATTCTCACGTTCTCTTTGCATGATTCGTGTTAAATATTTTGGTCCATTTTATAATGACAGATTTAAATATATTCCAATGAATCATCACAGGCAAAGCCTGATCACAGCATGTTCTCCATCCATGTGTCTGTGCAACACTACAGTATTACAGTATATAACCCATCCGGCTCGCTCGCCCCACTCAGAAACACAGTCGCAGAGGTTACTGCGCAAGAGTGCAGGTCTCTAAAGAGATGCACAGAGAACCGTTTAATAAAAAGGCCATCTTTGGCCCTCCGGCTTGTTGACCATGGAGAGCGAGATTAATGGAGGGATATAGCAGGAAAGCAGAGAAGGTGAGAGCAGAAGTCAAATTAGAGAGAGAGAAAGTGCAAACACGCGGTTAACCTTGAGCGGCTCTTTCCAACAAGCTGACACACAAGACCAGTTTAAAGGAGCAGTTCATCTGAAAAGGAAAATGCTATAGCATTGGCTGGATAAAAAGATTTGGAACAACATTAGAGTGAAAAATAAAAAACAGGATTTTTGTGTACTATTCCTAAAAATAAAGTTTTTTTTTTTTTTTTTTGCAGTAATGCACTAGAAAAAACATTTTTGGTTCCCTAAAGAACATTTTAATAATCTAAAGAAACATTTCCCACTATAAAGAACCTTTTGAGGAATGGAAAAGTTCCATGGATGTTACAGGCTCATCATGAAACCTAAAGAACTACGCATTAGCCACACCAGATTACACGCACTTTAGTTTAAATATTGAATGTTTAGCAAAGATTGGATCGACGCAGTTCCTCCACACGTGGGGATTGGTGCTGCATCGGAGTCGGCTCTATATTTTGGACTCCTGATATAACCAGTTTGCTGTTTCGCCTATCCGAGGGAAAGCTATGATCCAGCACGTGTTCTGAATTAATCCAAGCTGACAAAAAGTTCAGCTCCAGCCTGCAGGCACCATTGATATGCTTCTGTTCTCAGCCTGTATCACACTATTACTCCACCCTTTCATTCTTTTTTCCCTTATTCCATCCTTTCTGTTCCCTTTTTATTCTTCGACAACAGCGGACGGTGTCACAATCAATTTTTCACGGAGCTGAAATTAAACGCATAACCAGGGAGCGATAAGAGCAGCCGTTTCTCTCTTCGTATTACAGAATTATTTCCAAGCACCCAAATTAATTATATTTCTGATTCAGAAGGCTCTGGAATCTGGGAAGCTGTTTAGGAGTTTCGGTGCAATTCTGGCAATCCTGATCACCTGGAGCTATTTGGACCCACGACAGCTGTTTAACGGAGAGTGTGTGGGTGGTCAGCTCTCTGCGTTTCTTTTGGGCTTGTCGACATTTAGTTTGTCTATTAACAAAGTTCAACAGTGGATATACACACATCACAGAAGAACTATGGCATTATTGATTTCCTTCCCTGAATCTATTTAAAATGCTATCTATAAAAAGACAGCCAACACAAATTTCCATAACAAAAAGAAATGACATTGGAAATTACAACAGTGGAAAAGACAGAATAAAATGCCTTTGTAGAATAAGTCCTTGCTAAGGCTAATTTTATAGCTAGCAATATTATGTGATATTTGCGCACAATATTACAAAATTACAGCTTTATAGGAAAGGACAAATGTAGTATTTGTCTCCATCTTTATCTCCTCTTGAGGCCGGGACACACCATGCCGACGGTCGACCGTTTTCGCACCGTTGGCTCCAGTCGTACGTTTTTTTGGGCCAGTTAAGCATGATGAATCAGCGCTGGGCCGTTGGTGAGACGGAGAACTCTGATTGGCTGTTCAGCTTAGCGAACGAGTGCATGGGAATAAAAGCGAAAGTGACGAAAGCAAGAAGTCAAGACGGTACAGACAGAAGGCTGTTATAATCTTACGTCACTTTCGAATGCACAAATATTTCATAATAACATGAGCCGACTGGAAGGAAGAAAGTGATCAGAGTGATTGATTTTCAAAATGGTAATCAAGCGCTGCTTTGTGTACGGTTTGTATATCTGCAGTTAGTCTCAGTTTCTCTTTTGTGAATGACGATCTATTGAAACCCGCTGATATAGACAGATATTTACTGACACACAGCGCAGAACACACATGCTAGTCAACAGCCGCCTTTCGTCCTTTTGGCGTGTTCAAGCGCAGCTTTTTAGTCGAGACTCGGCCGACGAGAGGCAACAGCACAGCCGGTTTCATCTTAGACGTCAGCTTGGTGTGTCCCGGGTTTAAGGAACACTGTCTGGCCACGCGTAGATGTCGTCTCTTTACCCTGACCGAGGTGATGAGGATGGTGTGGTCTTTCTGACCTGTAATTTGTGCACTGTGATCAGTATTAGAGCCGTTGGGAATGAGGGATTGTGCTTGGACCATGGATCACCAGGCAAGATTTTATGAACATGTGAGAGAACTGTAAATGAGAGGAGCTACCGCGGTGTAATGCCACTGCCAATCAATATCTGTTAAAGCCCGCAAGATATTCTGCTCGGTAACGTACAGAAAAAGAGTGTGTAGGATGAATGCTTTGTAAATATGGGGTAAACAATCTTTGTTTGTATTGAGAGGAAGTAGGGATGTGTGTGTGTGTGCGCTTAATTCTGTTTGCCAATCCATGTGTGGATCAAATGTTCCCTTGAGGAAAGCTTCATAAAGGAAATGGCAGTAAGATGCTTATTAGTATGTTAGGATCCCTGTCACATGACCCACATCAAGACTTCAATGCTCTTCTCAACACAAGCGTCAAGTGCCGCTGTGATCTCCACATGAAAAGGGGTTCAGATATCGCCATGAAAAGTGACTTTACAAGGTTGCTAGGTAGCAAAAAAGCGGGAAGTGTACATAGCAAATGGTGACAGAAAGGGGTAACATTGACGTTCACACCAGGGAAAAGTCCTGGGCCTGGTGTATAAACGGATTTTTTTAAAGGGAAACAGAACACCGGTTCTGGTGTTTTTCAGCTTTTGTGCGTACACACACCTTTAGGATGAAATCTACGGAAAGTTTATACATGGGGCCACAGGTGTTTTTGTCAACGCAGTGTGGGATATAGAAATTTAGGCTTACAATACCAGTTAAAACAAATCAACAACGTATGCAACAAATAAACATAGTTGGGCTGTCAATGGATTCAATAATTTGTGATCTCCATTTTTTTACGCAAAAATATTCAGCAATATTTATTTTATTATTTTTTTATAATTATTTTAATTATTGAGTTATGTACATATAATGCAATTATATAATATACACTGCTTTATACTGTGTATATTGCATTTTTATTACATGGAGAAAAATTTAGCTCAATACAAATACACAATAATTATCCAACAGCTTATTAATTTAATTCAACAATTTAATTTAACATGCAAAGCCTGCAAACTTATTTTTTTTAAACATCTCTTTTGGATTAGATACCTCTACTATAATTAAATAGTATAACAACCTCATATTATATATATATATATATATATATATATATATATATATATATATTACTTATACTTTCTGTATTTTTTTTTCAATTTAATTTAATAAAAAATAAAAAAACACTAACAGCCAAAAGAAGGTCCCCACCATGATATAAAATTATAAAAAGAAGTGTGTGTTTATGGAGTGGTCCGATCATCTGTCGATTAAAGCAGGAGTCTTCTGGAGTGTGTGAAGCAGATCTGTGGCGTACACACACACACAGAGGTGAGAGAGCAGTGTGTCCTTGAAAAGCTGCAGTCTTGTGCATTTGCTGCGAGCGCGGCTGCCACACGGAGCAGAGAAATGAGCGGAAAACAGGCAAGTAAAGACAGAGTGTCTAATGACACAATAGCAGAGGACGGCACCATATGCCACCTACTCACTCTCATTACACACACGCACTCACACACACTGACGCGCACGCCTTCGCTCTCGTGTTATGCCATGGATTATGAGCAAGCACTAATGAGGAAAATCGGAATCTATTTGAATCTAAACTTGTAGCTAAAAAGAGTCTAAAGCGTATGAAATGTATCTGTGATATATAAACATCTGGTTTATAAACAGACAGTGGGGAGAGCCCGCCCACCTTTGGAAGCCTCGGTGCCGTACGGGTTCCCCAGGCTGTCAGTCAAGTCAGGCAGCCAAGCATCTTTGACTGCGGATTTGAAGACCTCTCGGTTGTCCAGACTCTGGAGTGGGCGGAAGTTGTTTCGCAGGTATTCCACGGATTTAACATGGTCCTGCTGTTCTGTGGTGAAGATGGAGTAGAACGCCTCCAGCTGTGTGTGAGAGAGAGAGAGAGAGAGAGAGAGAGAGAGAGAGAGAGAGAGAGAATTCAGTATGTTTTCATATGTCTCTTATTTTTTAAGTAAGTCATCTCCCAAGATGCCCGGAATCTCTTTTCCCTCCTTCAAAACTAGAGACTCGGAGGAATGTTATTTTAGCTCACAGTCTGATCAAAGCCCGAAAACATGACCGACTGTCTGTCTGTTTCTGCCTCAGCCATGCCTCACTAACCTCTTGCTTTCTTAAAACACTGAACTTCAGAAAGCCGAAACTGCACATCGTCCTTTTAACATTATATTAAATCCTGTGGAATCTGAAGTCATTTGATGGTTCACTTTAAACTAAAACACGCTAGTATAAAGGATGTGACACACCAAGCTGACGTCAAAGATGAAACCGGCTGTGCTGTTGCCTCTCGTCGGCCGAGTCTCGACTAAAAAGCTGCGCTTGAACACGCCAAAAGGACGAAAGGCGGCTGTTGACTAGCATGTGTGTTCTGCGCTGTGTGTCAGTAAATATCTGTCTATATCAGCGGGTTTCAATAGATCGTCATTCACAAAAGAGAAACTGAGACTAACTGCAGATATACAAACCGTACACAAAGCAGCGCTCCCATCCTTACTTTTTGAATATCAATCATGTTAATCACTTTCTTCATTCCAATATTTCTTCAGCCCAACTAGAGCTGGCATGTAGAACACACCATGAAAACTAGCCCGAGCTAACACTCCCCGACGGCTGATGTCGCTGTCATTGTGTGAGTTTGAGGCTGTGCCATTGAGAAACGGTGGACAGAAAGCTAAAACTGGTTAAACCTCCATTAGAAAACATCCTCAAAGGTTAAAATGGTTCATTCATTTAATTGATCAATCCATCCATCTTTCTTTCTTTTGAGTAAAAGGTTCTAATAAAACTAATGTTTGGATCAGGGTTGTTTTAGTGTTTCGAAAAGGTCGATTTATTTTATTTCAAATTGTTTTGTTTTTTTGTTATCTTCAGCCTTTTTTCACTTCTTATTACACCACAAACTGTTCCATCTGTCTGGAATTGTACCTTAATCAAAATAACACAGTCAAGGTTTAGGTTAAACATGTTATGTGTCAATTTCATAAGATGGCTGCAGTTCTTGCTGATAATGAACTATAAATGCACCATCGCTGCTAGTAGACGATGAGCATGACTGTCCAGCGCGTGTGTGAAGAACGCACTGACCAGATCAGCCGAGTCACACAGACAACTCGTCACGGGATCTTTGAAATATCCAAAAGTTTTGTTTTAGACCGTTTGGTTTTTGTAACTGTATTAGTTGTTGATTAATTATATATATAAAAACAGTCATTATTATATATGTAAATTACACTACTGTTTGAAAAGATTTTTTTTAAATAAGTTAATACTGAACAACAACAACACTGAAAAAAATGAGGTAAACATTGATAATAATAATACATTTCAACTTTGCCATCAAAGCAATAATAACATTAACAATATATTAAAATAGAAAACTGTTATTTTAAATTGTAATAATATTTCACAATATTACAGTTTTGACTTTATTTTTGATCAAACAACTGCAACCTAAAATGTAAAAAATCTTATCGACCTAAACTTTTGATCGGTTAACATTTAACACATATATTTGATATCTAATAATAAAATATATATTATAAAAATATAATAAAGACTAAATATATAATTAATTACATTTTTTATATTTAGAAAAGTAATAGCAAACATTGATGTATGCAATAAATTAGATAAATTAATAAGCTTATCATGTAATTCATTTGATAAAAATTTTTAATGGATCCATACAATTCTAATTAGCCGTATATAAAAACAACAGAAGTTTATGGTGTCGTCACGTATAGCTAGGTACTGTAAACGTGAAAAAGCACACACAAAAAAAAGAAAATGTGTGACACAAAAACAGCCAGAGCTTCTGTGTCTGTGTGTTATTATCTGTTTCAGAATCCAAATGAGACTTCAAACGAGTAAACACATCTGAATATGAAAACCCTCACGAGCGTTTCAAATCCGACATTCCCTCATGCTGTACCTCTCCCATATTCCACCAAATCTGATCTGTGACATCATTTCCTGTGCTTTAGGGTCACACCGAAACCCGCTGCATCAATATGGTGCTCTCGGATAATCTCCTGATCACAATCCTCATCTATTAATCCCTCGTACGCCAAAACCGTGCTTCTAAACAGCTTACTGGGATTGGGCATCGGCTACAAAAGCACGTCTCTCATTGTGTACAATTCTTAGCGCTGTAGTAATCCGGGACAGATGTGTTTGTGTGTGTGTGTGTTTATGAAATGACTGTGCATCATGGGTATGAAGGTTAAGTAATCCCTGGTGGGAAATCACAGCAACAGGGCCATTCTGGGTCACACAACTGTGTGCGTGCGTCACTGTTCAAAAGACATGTTGGAGTCTGATGGTTGAGTAATCTCTTATGGCTAACCACAGCAACAGGGCGTGTGTGTGTGTGTGTGTGTGTGTGATGTCCACCTATGCTCCAGATGTTGCAAATGCAGTAGACTGGCTGAGCATCGATCGTGTCTTGAAGCGCCCCAGAGCTCAGTCTGTCAGTCTCTGTGACCTACTTCCTGCTTTGATGAAGAACAAAGGAGCAAGAAAAATGGGGAGTGAAGGACAACTGTCTTCCTCCATAGACTCACTTATATCTGCCTCAGCAGTGTTTCCTTTTAAACAAAATCACCCAGAGACGAAAGGGAACAAAGAACTTTAAGAGGTGTCAAATGAGAGCAGAAAGCTTGTTTACAGCTCTAAGGAAGTGACTGTGTCTTCCTGTTAAACGCTCGGTGAGCTGTGACCCGTACACGCATCACTTCCTGACGGGCTCAGAACATTTGGATACTGATAGTGACTCACACATCTGACAAAATCTGGGCTGTGACTGAGCAGATTGTACAGTGATTATTTGGTTATATGTAAAGTCATGCAAATGCCTATACAATGCTTCATAAATGTTTTAAACTTTAAGACTTTCGTCCATTGTCCAAACAATGAGAAAAACACTCATTTTAAAAATGGACTAACCTGTCATAATTACCACTAAGAAACCCATCATGGGGGCACACTTAAAAACAGCACAAGACATGGCACAACCGTCATAGCCATTGGTCTGAACGTGTGGGACTATAGTGGACATTGAAAACCCAACGTTTCCCAGAGGGGTTTTGCTGTGCAAACTTTATCTAAAGCAGAATATGCTATCAGAATGCTCAGTAAAGTGCCGCCAGTAAAAATATCAATAATAGTAATATCAATAATAAACAAAATAGTCAATATCACTAACAATTTGTCCATTAGTCAACCATTGTGAACCAACGAACTCTCATGAAAACTAGAATATTCCGTTATTGTATGACTTGGCTTGTACGAACACGCACACCTGTTATACTGTATGTTTTTTTAGAATCGTGGTTCGGTTTAGGTTTTGGTCATGCGTTTTATGTGTCTTCCTCTCGTCTACCTGGAAAAAATGATGTATTTTCAGTATTGCGTTGGCTGAACATTCAACAATCAGGTACAGAATGGCATTACACGAGCAGAACAAAAGTATCTGTAAATAATTCGTAAAACCATTTACGAATTGTGCAATAATGGTTCCACGAATGATTTACACCGAGAGTTGGTGCTTCCGTCCATCGCGTCTCGTTTTAGAGTGTGAAATTAACGTGTTCTCTGCCTTTCTATTTCTTTTTAAAATATTGATTTTAGCGTTACAGCCTTACACCATACCGTTATAAATCTTGAAATGACTTTGAAATAACATGGAGTCTTACATGGCCGGCCGGATGAGTTTTGTACAGATGTCTTTTGATCTTTTATGTGTGAGAGCAAACCCTCACGCGGTGAGATCAGAAGCCACAGAGAGGCCAGAGATGGATCGGTTTCTGACGGAGAACAGCCCCTGTGTTCCCTGCCTGTACATTATAAACATTAGTCCCCACTTATCACGTCTCTCTTTGTTTGGTATCTGAGTCTAAAAGTGGTGATTGTGAGACTGATGATTTCTGCTGTAAAACCAAGCTTCTTTCCTCTGCTCTTTGGAGTAAACTCATCTGACCTTCACATCGCTCTTCTTGCAGCCTGTTAGCACGAAGATGCCCCATTTTTGGCACTTGGTTTTGTTCTATCACAGTGTAAAAGCATTTCTTATCAATCAGAGCTCAGGAGCATTGCCGAGAGGGAGAACAGGGTGTATGTGCGCAAGCGTTGCATACAAATGGAGAGGCATGAGTCAGTGTGGTGAAAGGCTGAGGTCTTTTAAGGTCCATTCGTACAATAATGGGTATTACACACAATAGTGTATTCTATTATTTATCATACTGTTTAGCTCTTGTCCCAAAACCCAGGTGTTTTTCGTGAACTGTGTCTAATAAATCTGTAACTTCTCAGACTTCTAAACTGGGTCAGCCGCTCTGTTTGATGGGAATTTTGACTTGAATAAAGATGCATAATAAGTTCCCAATCTTGTTTGGTGTAATTGGGCATATGTCTTAAAATAAATGTTTTTTTAAACCCTCGACTAGCATGAATAACTTCAAACCCCCTACATACGTGTGTCAGAGAGACTCACCTGTTTGTAGGAGAGGAACACAGGCCGACTGAAGATGATCCACTCCACCACTTTACTGCAGGGCGGGGTGGTCAGAGAGCCGATGTAACGGTAGTAGCTCCCGATTGAAGACGGCAACAGGTCTCGGAGCACGAAGGGCTCTAGAAAAGTCTCTTTCTCTGGAACAACAACAACAACAAAGAACATGTTGAGAACAAGGATTTCAGTGGTTGTTGGTTAGTAGTGGTTGTATAAAGGCGGCATAATTAGTGCTTATATTGTTAGGAGTTTGAACAGGATTCTGATTCTTCTAAACTCTTTCCCCGCCATTGACGGAATTTTCCGGTGTTTTCACTGTTGTACACATCTACTGAAAGAGGACTGAATCTCCTGATTAAAACACAGGCGAAGAAGAAGCAGAAACAAGCGATAGCATATGTAAGGAGATGTATATGTAAAATAGCGTGATCATCAACATTAAACGGCATACATCGCTACCGAATGAAACGTCGACCCAGGACGAGCTTTAGGACTGTGAAGCGTTGGGGGTGTTGATGGACTCGATCGACTCCATCTGTGTTTTGATCATCGTTCTGAATCTGATCTGGATGTAGTCTTTGACAAAAACGTGACTTTCTCAGCTTTTCGCTCAAATTTTTTTTTTATAAAACTTCAAATGTTGATAAAAAAGAGTTCATGAAGCTAGAATAAAACAAATTTTTAAAAGCAGAGTGACTGTTATTTCTTTTGATATATTTCATGTTCAGATATATTTATACAACAAAATATTCTGGGGGCCATGAAACTTTGTGAAAGTTTCAAAAATGCTGGCACTGATGGCAACTTTTCTTTCAAATAAACTGGCGGGGAAAGAGTTAATAGTTCGATTACCAAATCTTTTAGTAATTGAGATTTAATTGGAATTGAATAGAATCCAATAATCAGCCTTAACTACACATTTTCTTTAGAAAGTATAAAACTCTGGTTATGAAACTTTTTTTATTCATTTATTTATTTTAACAGCGAAATGGAGCAGCTGCAGCTTTGAGATGAATCTCGTATTTCTCCCGGAATGGTTTTCCTCCACTTGTTGTTATTCCAAAAGAGGACATGGGCCAGACTAAACGTTCAAGCTGTGGATGAGTTGTGCGTTTAGCGTTTTAAAGCCACTCAATCCTCGAGAGGACACAATCTGCAGATTTCTACCCATAATCCTCCTCTGATTGAAACGCTTATCAGTTCCATCCAACAATGCCTGCCCAACATATGGCTGGCCTGGCGACATGATAAAACCAAAACCGCTTTCAACTTGAGTGTTTCTTGTTCTGATTTTCAAATGCTCAAACATTGTGCCTGAAATCAAGATAAACAGATGCAGAGCGCTGATTGGTTTGATGCGAAGTGAGGATGATGCACAAAGAATAAAGTATCTTGCCAGCCCACTGACCCATTTTCCAAAACTAACATTGGGAAACCTGCTCAGAGGAGCTTAGCATGCAAATGGCATTTGATTTAGAAATCAAATTCTACACATTTAATAATAGTACAGCCTGAACAGGCCAACCCTTTAAAAATGCAGTGTTGACACTGTCTGTCCTGTCGTTGGGTTGTTTGTGTGATTCTGTATTGACAATCAGAGTGGCGACGGCCAGGTAAATGGAGACTTCTCAACGTCCCTGGACGACTGAATTAATGGACTTGCAATGCTTTCTGTAGAGAAACATAGACCTCATTTCAATGTTTTGATTTATGCACCCCAGAGAAGTGATTCTTGGTTGAGCGAACAGTACTTGACGACTGGTGTGGCGCGAGGGGACAAACGTGAACTCACAACACACAGCGCCACCACCAATCACAGCAGGGTTTGGAGATACTGCCATCTGATAGCCGGCTCATTATCACTCACCGAGAGAGAGAGCAAAATAAACAGAAGCATGCGCACATTTATATGCAGCTGGGTGGCTAGTGTGTAAATGGGAAGGCTAACATGCCTTGTGTTGTGTGTATATTGAAGTTAAGGTTGAATGAATGGTAATCCCCCGAAGGTTGGACTGGGAATGTAGAGCTAGAGAGAGAGAAGCTTTTGCTGTGCCTCAGTGGCATGGTAATGGATGCCACAGAGCGCTTTTCTGTCACACACACACACAGCCACAGGGCAAACACTCCAGTCACACATCCGTGTCTGAACCCAGCACGCCATGGACTCTCTCCGCCACACGCAGTCCCGCGCCCAAACGTCCGTCATGAGGTTACATCAGCTGCCTCACACTGGGAGACTGTGTAGAGCCAGTGCAAGAGTAGGGAAATGGGGATATTTTGGGCTACTTTTAAGGCACAATTTCTGATGGACAAAATCAAGCCCCAGTATTATGAACGCTGTTTTATGTTTAATTGGGTACTTTCTTATCATTTAACATCACAGGTGTATACATATTTCCTTTTTCAGATAAACACAAACAAAGATTCTTAGAAAAATAATTCATTTCTTTGAGTCCATCAAATGGCAGTGAGTGGAAGCCCACACTACATATGCAAAAAACTACAAACAGTCATCATGACGGTAATCCACACAGTACAACCCCAGAGGAGGAATCAATGGATTTTGAAGCAGAACGGTAGGTGTGTGTTAAAAATAATAATATTTTAAAATTCATTTTTCCCACACACACACACACACACACACACACACACACACACACACCTATCGTTTTGCTTGAGAAGACATTGATTCGTCCACTGGGGTTGTATGGATTACCATCATGATGGCTTTATGTGCTTTTAGGAACATCAATATTCTGGATTATTTGTCTATAATCTTCACATGATGAGAAAATGACGAGAGAATTTGCATTTTTAGCAAGAGTAACAAAACTTTAGCAAACAAGAGGCCATATTGTACACTGTTAGCATTGTAATTGCACTTATACTATTAGTCAAGGTTTCTTGCACCAAAAACAACATCATTACGTTTTAAACGCCCATTTTCTGCCCTCTCTCTGATCATTATTTTGTGTGACTGTATTTTTAAATCTTAAAAATTGAATGAACTCTATTATGATTGGCTTTACTCTTCCCGCGGTACCAAAATGTAATTTACAATGACGTTCATGAGGGCAGTTTACTAAATAAACCTTTTTGGTAAACAATCCACATCATTGTACATCATCATACTCTTAAAAAGCAAGGAATTTCTTGTTATCCATTATACATCCTCTTCAATAGCTTTAATAACTCTGAAATACTGACGTGAGCGAACCCGTGAGCGAAGCTCTACACAGACCTCATTTGTCCTCGCCACTGACGTTAAAATGACTTCATGAGAGATTCATTAAAGCCTGCTCATGTTAACGTCAGGCGAAAGAACAAAAGCTTACATCCTTGAATTAAGGATTCGCAAGTAACATGTTCCCAGAGGGCCTGTATGATGTGCCTGCATGTGTTCCCTCGACCCAAACTCCGTTGTAATCTGTTTAAAGCAAAGGCAAATGCACGGATGTTCACACTGGGCCGTTCTCACAGAGTGCACGCTGTCTTCTAATATACGGCATGTCCGCTTCTAACATATGGTTAAATATTAAGAGAAATTACCTTATAGGAGCTTAATGGATGATCACTTAACAAGACAGCTCTTCTCTTCCACCAGCTGAGGGCTTTAAATACAGCGTGTAAAATTCTTCCTTGAGCTTCTCAAAATGGATGCAACATTACCCAGCTTAAAATCTTCGTTTTAGTAGTCAGAGTGTGGAGAAACAGGTTTAAGAATTCACATACGGCCGCATCTGAGCTGCAAATCATTTGTTTCGGTTTCCTATGTGTAGTGTACATATGTGGCAGAAGATCGGCAGGTTGAAATTACAGCCGCCTGAGCGCTGACAGCGGAGACACGGCTCTGAATGTGTGTGTAGACCCCCTGCTCCTGCTCCTATCTGTCTGGGATAAGAAGAGAGAACACACGTCCCGCAGAGAACACACACCCTCCTCCACACACACCGCCCCCTACTCTAACCCTACTGAGCAAACAAGATCAGCACGCTCCAGCAAACCGGCCGCGGTCGCCTGACTGCTGTGGAAAGACTTGATTAGAAGGAAGAATAAATGGGCCTCTGTCCGCTCTCCTCTCGTAGTGTATCGTTTAAATCAAAAGGTCAAGGTTTGGCTGTAGATGCTGTAACTAGACCAATATGGGACAAAAAGCATCTTTCTTTATTGTAGCCGTATATTCTCAGAAAATATCATTTTAGAAAGCGACCGGCAACAAATCCTGTTGACTTGCGGTAGAGGGAACAGGGAAGGGTTAGGAACTGAATTTCTCTGTTAAGAGTTTGTCAATGTGAACGCAACACCATCTTAAAATCCTCTGACAGAGTTTCCTGCTCTACTTACTGTATTCAGCTGGATAAACTAAATCTACAGTGTGAAACATAAAGCAAGTCCAGTGCAGTTTAATTGACGAATGACTTATGTTCTTTTTAGTAAATCATAGACATAGCACAACCAATGTAGTCTGATTCCTGAACAAATTCAGCACATCCAGTTTGCAACTAAAGGTGACATTAACGAAATGTCTGGGAAAATTTGGGGGCAACAAGGTTTATATCAATAGCGTAGTGATGTGTGAAGGACGGTCCACACAGAAGATTCTTTCAAACCAACCAACTTGAACCGGTTGCGAAATTTGGTCTTTCAAAAATCTTTAAAAAACTACTGTCAGGATTTACTAAAGACACGCAATGAACAATTACAACTGAAAAGGCATGGACATTATTTAATATGCATGTGTAAGAGTTTCCCTTTCAGACGAAAAATGTACGGGAGGACAGTATTTAAATGAATCACGCAAGGTTTGCAGCATTATTTACCAGCCAAAAAAGCATGTCTTAAAGCTGACGCTGATTTGCTCTGCTCTTGGTAGATTGTGTTGGTCATTATGTTCCACTTGTGGTGTTGAAAGTGCTCTACAAATAAAGTTGAGTTGAGTTATTATGGAAATGATCCGGCTGCGTCTGTGTTCTTTAATTTGTGTGTCGTCAGTAGATCAAGCGCAGAACTTTCCACTCCCATCGGCGCTTTTTTTTAAATTGCGCTCTCACGCTAATATGCCCTGTTTGGTAAATCTGGCTGTAAAAGCCTAGTCAGAAGTAATTTATACAAATAAATGAGTGAAATGTCAAGTTTTGCTTGTTTAGTATTTGTATTTATCAAAGGCTGGTTATTGAATTGCATTTATCGCACCTCGAAAAAGATTATAAAAAAATAAAAAGTCTGTGTAAAACACCTTTTGGAACTGTTAAAGAACCAGATTTGAAATAAAACATTTTAAAATGTTATATTTTTCGTGTCTCATCCCTAGACCTGAGGCGCGCTGAGACACCAGAAGAGACTTGGGGACGGGCTCTTTAAACCACATAAAACACCATAGCGACGGCATAACCTCTTCCTGGCAACATCCGAGCATCATGGCTGTGACTTTTGCAAGTGCGTGGATGACTCAGAATATCAGAATGTGTAAAAATGGAGTTCATCACCATCATCACCATCATCTTGGTAACCTCATCAATGTCATCAGATTGAGCATCCTCATCTTGGCTTCTGGCAGCAGGTGGAGGCAGAACTATCTTGGTGAAATTCCTTTAGAGTGGGAGCCGTTTAAAGTGAGTGCCTTTATTACACTGCATTAGAGTTGATCTCTTTGTCAGAATGGTAGTGCGATGCTTTTAGTACCACGGCCGCCCGGATTACACCACGACTTCGTCATTCTCTCTATCTCTCTCTCTTGCTCACTTTCTACGACTGTCTCAGTGGGCAGCGCAAATCGCAGGCCGGTAATTACCATCAAAGCCTCGCCGTGCCTTTAAACTTCGCACGGACACATAGAGAGATGTTTCTAAGATGACTAAAAATCAGGCAGAACAGGAGTATATTAACTAAGAAACCTTTAAAGATGTCAATTTACTCTGTCTGAATCATGGACAGACCTCGCTGTTTCATCTTAATATTCCAGAATATACAGTTCAGTTCACGCTGGGAGCAGTTGGTGGTGTCTTCATCATTTCAGAGCTTTTAATGTCTGGAAGCAGACAGGAGGAACATTAAGGGAAACTATTCACTGACTTTTAGGGGGTCAACTTACATAAGGAGCAGTCTGTAGGAATGACAGCTAGTGGTCGAAATAGGCACTGCAGTCCAAATGAAAAAATATCCAAGCGCAATTTGTTGCCGAGGAGACTTACACACTGCAAGGTGATGAGTTGATTTATCCGCGTTTTAATATACACATTCTTAGAGATTTTTAGATGATAACGAGGCTTTTTAGGTTGTGTGGAATCTTCAATCTCTGACCCGGTTTGTTTGCTGGCTGCAATACGCTGTGTTTCCTGCTAACTGGCACCCCGGGGTGTCGAAATACTATTGGGTGAACTGGCAGTGGGCGAGATCACACAGACCAAGCAAAAACGGACTGACAACACGGAACGTGGAAGAAAATAAGTAAAATAACTGGCTGTAGAAGTGTAAAATCTTAACGGGGATGTATGTCATTATAAAAAAAGCACTTTCTCATTTTAATAAACACAGAGAACTATAAAGAGAAGGTTAATTTACAACAGAACGTGTAACACTGTGTCTGAGCATGGCGAGAGTTTGGGGGTGAGGCTACCTGGAAAGTGGTTAAACAGCCCACCCTTATAAAAAAAATAGTATGATGGACAAATACTAGCTTTTGGTACTTTTCTGTTTGTATATCAGCTTGTAGTTCCTTAGACTAGCACCACTTTTGTTCATCTAAGTGCCTACCTTTCCTTCTATCACCTGACAACAGAGATTGCCAATCAAAAACACAAGTAGAAAATTACACACATTCTCAACAAAGCTTGAGACAATATGACACAGAGTAGATAATGTGTTTGTGTACGCATGTAGGCTATGGGTGTTTGTGTGTTTGCCAGCCTGGATAAATGACAGGTATATACTGTGTGTGTGTGTGTGGTATATATATTGTGACGGAACAGCGGCCTCACCCTTATTATCAGTGCCACCCTGTCTCTTAAATTGCCTCCCTTCGCCAGGTTCACAGCTAGAGTGGGTGTGAGAGAGAGGAGGAGGGCTGTAACAACCAGGACTGGCGGCACATGTTGAGGCACACCTGAATCGAATGGAGCCTCGTCACCAGCGCTGTTAAATGCAGAGCAAACCTCTTTTCGGAAGAGCGGTCTCTTTTCCCCATGCATGCACACTCGTGTCCATGTAGGTCCGGTAAGGGAGCGGGGAGGGATTCTTCAAGTGCCAAGCCGCGAGTCGCTGGACCGTATGCCCGTGCAGGGATAGATGTGTTGCCGGGTGAGAATGGCCATCGCTAGGGTAGAAGCTGCCTGCCCTTGTGCATCAGGACTCCGCCCCCTTGTGCATCGGGACTCCGCCCCCTTGTGCATTGGGACCCCGCCCCCTTGTGCATCGGGACTCCGCCCCCTTGTGCATCAGGACTCCGCCCCCTTGTGCATCAGGACTCCGCCCCCTTGTGCATCGGGACTCCGCCCCCTTGTGCATCAGGACTCCGCCCCCTTGTGCATCGGGACTCCGCCCCCTTTACCTGAATCAACCCATTTGAACACTACCTTTTCTTTCACGTGCCCCAGCATAGTGAGGACAACAGACCCCCTGTTTATTTTGGACAATTTATTCCCCTTTTTGGACATTTTATATTTATTTTTAAGTTAAATAAAAGCTTCTCCTAGGCCTGACGCAACACCCACTGTGACTGTAGTAGCTGTTCCCACTATATACAGTATATATATACTTGCAGAGACAGGTATTTTAACATAATTTTGTGTGTATGTGTCCATTCGAACACAAGGAGACACGAAAGAGGAATCAATTCGGTGTTCGCAAGCGATCCTGAACGCCCCTTTCTGTAGCTATTGTTCCATCAGCCTGCTTTTATGTGCATTTTGAAGTATTGCATCAGAAACGAGAGAAAAAAAAGACAAATTTCAATTTGACGTTTTTTTTACTTTTGCGAAAAAATTTAATAATGGGAGATGGATACTAATTTGCCGAATAAATTCTGATGTAGCGAACATTAATGCCACGTGACTAATCGTCTGTTACCACTGATGGTGTTTTATTTACTGTTGGTTACTTGGTTACCAACACCACCGTCATCCGCTCAAACAACTTGATGGAAACGCACCGAATTCGCATTCGTTTATCTTTATTTTTTTGCAAACTTTGAAAAGATTCCATTTACATTTGGATGGAAACCCAGCTTGTGTGTGCGCGCTTCGGGTGTGTGCGGTTATACTGTATGTGCAAATTGCCAAGAAAAAAAAAACATAGAATAACACATTTCTATGGACAAAACACATCCGGAAAATAGTGGAGGACAGAGCGAGCTGTTCCGGGAAAGGTGCAAGAGCATGAGCATGCTTTATATTACAGTAAGCGCATCAAACAAACGCATTTACTGTGGCTTGTACATGGAGTTTTGGTGGTGTTTGTGTTTGATTTGATTCCAGCATGTAGAACACACACTGGTCATCAACACATTAGCAGGAGTTGTTGCCAAAACGATTAACGAACGCATTGTGACTAATAAAAAATAACATATAATAAATTTCAATACTAAACCGTCAACCTAAAATAGCCAATTCATGAAACATCTACTAACCGTGATGCACCACTCCTCTTAGACCATGAATGATCGGATCTACTGCAGGATTGTCCTTCATACCCACCTGAGAAAGAGAGAAAGAACACAAATAAAAAAGAATGAGTTTCCAATTCATGTTGGATGTAATACAGACAAGCAGATAGATAGATAGATAGATAGATAGAAGATAGATAGATAGATAGATAGATAGATAGATAGATAGATAGATAGATAGATAGATAGATAGAAGATAGATAGATAGATAGATAGATAGATAGATAGATAGATAGATAGATAGAAGATAGATAGATAGATAGAAGATAGATAGAAGATAGATAGATAGAAGAATAGACAGATAGATAGAAGATAGATAGAAGATAGATAGATAGAAGAATAGATAGAAGAATAGATAGATAGACAGATATATGTATATAGATAGATAGACAGACAGAGATAGATAGATAGATAGATAGATAGATAGATAGATAGATAGATAGATAGATAGATAGACAGAGAGATAGATAGATAGATAGATAGATAGATAGATAGACAGAGAGATAGATAGATAGATAGATAGATCCCTTTTTATACAGAAAAAGCCTGGTAGATAGCTGATGTCATACAAGCAAAATGACTGCAATCACACACACACACACACACTCACATAAGAGAACCCATTATGCCTCACACCCCCTCAAAAGCTGCCTGTGTTTGAGAAGCATCTGAACTGACTGAATTGTTGAACACAGACAAAAGACTCCAGTACGCAATAAAACCTGAAAGAGGGAAGCCATAGTACTGACTTTAATGTGTGTTTCTGAGTGTGTGTGCCTTAGCAGAATAGACTGATTGCTTGCTCAGTGCTGACTATATACACAAATAAAATGGTTTGAAAATAATTTGAACAATCTTGATCCTAAAAAAAAGCCCAGATCAGGTAAAATCCATAACAGGTAAAGCACATTTCCTTTGCTTCTCTCGGATGGAAGTGTCTTTTAAGAAGCCCCTATAGGGTTAAATCAGGAGACAGGCTTTGACAGAGAAGACCCGAGAGGTGAGGTCTATTGTTGAGTTTGTGTGTGTGCGTGTGTGTGTGTGTGTATGTGTGTGTGTAGGTTTGTGTATGAAGGAGGCCAGTGCTGGTTAGCCGATTTAACCAACATTCCCATGAGGCAGGAGTGAAAAGGATTCACGGACTTCCACTGGCCCTTAGCCAACACCCCCACCCCCCTCTCTCCTCTCTCTCTCTCTC